>JAPFBE010000261.1:0-76535 GCA_034336665.1 Luscinia megarhynchos | reverse complement strand
GGACACAAACACAATCTGCTGAGAAGGTGCCACTGAAAACAGACTGGAACTGACTGAAAGAGAATGCGACAGAAATCAGGAATTGTCAAAGTTTTATTTATTATCAAATGCATCCCATCCAGCCAGCCCCACACAATTCCGCTCCCACCGCTCCAAATTTGGATCCCACTTCTCCCAATCTCCTTCCACCCTGGCGGCTCTGGAATCCAGTAAGGTTCGCGTGGGACTGAGTTGTTCTGAGGAGGGAAGAAGGCACTTTGAAGTTGGATTGATCCCTTTTGAGTCAAAATTGAGGTGTTTTTACGTGGATTTGGGAGGTTTTGAGGTGACAGATCGATCCCTCTTGGGTTTTGGAGCACAAAGAGATGGAGAAGAGAGAAAAACAAAGGCCAAAACAAAAGGATAACCAGGCAGGTGTCTTTCCAAATGGGATCCCAGGGAATGTTGGTCACCAGGGCTCTGCCCAGCGTGGGTCCTGCAGTGGGAGATGGAGTTGGAGCAGCGCTCGAAGCTCTTCCCACACTCGGGGCACTCGCAGGGATTCCCTTACCGGTGCCTCCGTTGGGTGTTGGGTCAAGGTTGAGCTCTGGGAGAAGCTCTTCCCACACTCCTCACACTCGTAGGGCCTCTCCCCGCTGTGGATGCACTAGTGGGTGATGAGGTTGGAGTTTTTTCTGAAACCCTTCCTGCAGTCAGGACAATCGTAGGGCCTCTCCTCCGTGTGTGTCTGGTAGTGCTCGAGGAGTTTGGAGTTAGTGGGAAACCTCTTCCCACACTTAAAACACTCGTAGGGCCTCTCACCAGTGTGGATCCTTTGGTGTTAGATGAGTCTGCAACGCTGTCTGAAGCCCTTCCCACAGTCCCCACATGTGTATGGCCTTTCCCCAGTGTGGATGTACTGGTGATTGATCAATGGGTGTATTGCCTGAAGCTCCTCCCACACTCCTCACACTCGTAGGGCCTCTCCCCAGTGTGGATCCTCTGGTGGCTGCTCAGGTGAGAGCTCGGCTGAAGCTCTTCCCACACTCCTCACACTTGTGGGGCTTTTCCCCAGTGTGGATGCACTGGTGGAGATGAGGTGGGAGTTCTGCCTGAAGCCCCTTCCCACAGTAGGGGCAGCAGAAGGGCTTCTCGTCTGTGTCGTGCGCTGGTGCAGGAGGAGATTCCTGCTGGCGTGAAACACTTACCACACTCCCCACACTCGTAGGGCCTCTCCCCAGTGTGGATCCTCTGGTGGTGGATCAGGAGGCACCTCCATCTGAAGCTCATCCCACATTCCGAGCACTTGTGGGGCTTCTCCCCATCACGAAGCTGCTCATGGACCACCAGGTGCGAGCTCTGGCTCCATCTCGGCCGCCTGCCCGGCCCCAGGCTGGTCTTTCCTCCTCAGATCCCCGCGATCTGCGTTTGTAGCCCTCCTGGTGCGGGATCTCCGCGGCTTTTCCTCCCCGTTGGATTCCTGCGCGTGGAGCCGCTGCAAACGGCCTCTTCCAGGTTCTGCTGCGGGGATTTGTCCTCCTGCTCTCCGTGCTCAGCTCCTTGCCTGGGGTGAGGAAAACCAAGGAGAGGATGGGATTTGCCTCCATGCCAGAGGGAAGGGAAGGAGATCCCCCAGCACATCCCCGGCAGGTCGTGTCGGCAGCGGGGTGTCCTGCAGCCGAGGGCCGTGCTGGGCTGGGAGATGGAGCAGGACAGAGGGAGAAAAAGGCACTGACTTTCTCCTCACCTGCCTGGGGCTCCTGGGCCATCTTCCTCTTCCTCACAGCCTCCTCCTCCTCCATCGGGCCAAGGCTTGGCAATGGGAAATCCTGGTTTGTGGAAAAACAAGGGATGAGCGCGTTGTGTTGGGGGTTCCTCCTGCCCAAGTCCATCTCTAGAAGTCCCCAGGCAACTGGGGTCCATCAAAACCTCCTAAACACCAACACTCAGCCCAGAAATTGCCTCCCAGGAGTTCCTGGAAATGGTCCCTCCCTGTTGGTGTTCGGGGGTTCCCCCCTGTCCCAGCTGCTGGGGGTCACGCTTCTATTGGGGGTCCCCCATCTACTTGGTCCCCACCCTCCTCAGGCTGCTGGGAGTCCCAGCAATCCAAAAAGCTCCTTCCTCTTCCCTTTCCCCATTTAGGGATGCCGGGGGATTTTAGGGTCCCTTCTCCCATATTCTCTGCTTTGGGGTGCTGTGGGTCCAAGGAGTCCCCCCTGCCCCTCTCCAGGCTGTTGATGGTCCAGCCAATGGCGGCGCTCCCCCCTCTCTGGGCTCCCCACTTTGGGCTCCTGGGGGACACAGGGCTCTGCTCCTCCAGGCTGCCTCTGCCAGTAGCCGCCACCGGGACCTCCCAGTTTGCCCCCAAGGGGCATTTTCTGCTCTCCTTTGGAGTTCTGCAATCTCCAAACATTCCCCTTCACTAGAAAAAAATAAACAAACCATGCTGAGAGGCACTGGGACTATTCCAGCAGCAACGGAGATAAAACTGGGGGCAAGTGAACCACGCTGAGGTAACTGGGAATTCCTGGGAATGACTATGAGATTGTTCAGGGCAACTGGGATATACTGGGAGTTTCTGAGACCATAAAGGTGGTGACTGGGGGTAACTGGGAGAGACTGGGATTGTGCTGGGGGGAAAACTGGGACCATGCTGAAGCAACTGCTGGCAAAGACTGGACTCATACTGGGATAGTACTGGGAGTGACTGGGACCGTGCTAGGGGCAGCTGGGAG
Organism: Luscinia megarhynchos; assembly: GCA_034336665.1. Classification (NCBI taxonomy): domain Eukaryota; kingdom Metazoa; phylum Chordata; class Aves; order Passeriformes; family Muscicapidae; genus Luscinia; species Luscinia megarhynchos. The sequence goes on along the minus strand of JAPFBE010000261.1, from coordinate 73,821 downwards.
AACTGGGAACATACTAGACCAAAGTTGTTTTGGAAAACGTATCTGTTTAAAAAATTCTCTGTAATTTTACTCAAGATATTTTGTTTGCCTTTTCCCTAAAAAACTTTTAATTTTCTTTGCAGGGCACTGCTGCACCAGGTGGGGTCAGATGATCTCAGCACATCAACACACTGGCAGCAGCTGGAATGCTCAAGGGCCATCAGCGGCCATTAACAGAACATCAGTGGCCACACAGGAACATCCACCCAAGACTCAGCCTCTGGCACAGCTGCAGACATCTCCTGAAAAGACTGATAAAATCGGGGAATGAAGATCTAATTAACATCAGAAGGAAAGGAACCCGGATCCAAAAAAAGACCAAATATTAGGAATTGAGTGTTTGCAACTTGAGACCAATGAACACTGAACCAATTCATTTCTATGACTGTATAAAAGAACTAAAAATTTACTAAAAATGGAGGGTCATGGAACGATTCTCTCTGCACACACGGGTATGTGTGGATGAGAAGATTTCTGTGCTACATCCTGGCCACAACATCCTGCCCAGATAATAAAGTAACGCCTTGACTCTCTAAATTTAAAATTGCTGTTGGAGGTTTTTAGTTTTTGTCTCAGTTTCAGTTGCTTGGGAGGAACTAGGAGCAACTGGGACCGTGCTGGAACAAATTCCATCATAATAGGGAATGGCTGGGAGTGACCGGGCTCATGCTGGGAGTGCCGAGGAAACTGGAAGCACACGTGGGGAGCAACTGGGCTCATGCTGGGAGCAGCCACTGGCGGCACCGGGAGCCCCGAAGCCCTTTCCCGGCCATGCCGCCCCTCCAGCCCCAGCACCCCGCCAGGGTCCCGGCAATTCCAGGGGACCCCCACTCGGGCTCCCCGTTTGCCCTTCTGGGGCTCTCTATCTCTGTGCTCGCTCAGGGAAGCTGCGCCTCAGGGCTCCCCAAAACCACTGTCCCCTGCCGATCCCGCGCGCTCCCCACGTGACCCTGGCAGAGCTCGCAGGGCCCGGCCGGAAGCCCAACCCCCACCACGGGGGGACCCGCATCCCTCCCCCCCGCCGGGGCTCTGCCTGCACCCACCAGGACCCCCAAAAACACCTCCCGGAGACCCCCGATGTCCCCCCGAGGGCCATCTGCGCCTCTGCAGCCCGGCAACATCCAAACATCCCCCCAAAAATCCCCTAAGCCAGGGACTCCCCCGGGATATTTGTGGCAAGCTCCCTCCCCGGGCACCTGTGGGATGGGGGGCGATGGTCCCGGGGGCTGCGAGTTCAGGCAGCTCCAGGCTGGCACTCGAATTGTTCCTTGTTCTCTCCTGCTTCTGCTGCCGCTCCACCTCTTCCTCCCTCCCTCCTTGTTCACTGCAGGGAGTTTTGGCTGTGCCCCACACGGGACTGGGCAGGACTGGGAGTGACCCCTGGGAGGGGCGGGACCGTCTCGGTTCACATCATTCTGGTAGAGCCATCCCGGTCCATATGATCACAGTTTGTACAATCCCAGTCCATGGGATCCCAGTTTGTACAATCCCGGTCTGCATGGCCCTGGTCCATCTGGTCCCGTCTGTGCAGTCCCAGTCTGGAGGATCCCAGTCCATGTCATCCCTGCCCCCATGATCCCAGTCTGCATCATCCTGCATGGCTCACACTGCCAGAACTGGAATTCCAGTTCCCAGTATGGAAAAGTTGTTCCTGCCCATCCTACTTTTGGTTCTCCAATTTGAGATTTCCCAGCCAAGGCACCCATTTATGTCACAGCTTTTGCATCTTGATCCTGTTCCCTATCCTATTCCCAATCCCTATCTCATTCCCGTTTTTATTCTCAATCTTCTTCTCGTTCCCCTTCCTGATGCCGTTCCCAGTCCTGTTCCTGATCTCATTTCTATTCCCATTCTAATCCTGATCCCATTCCTGTTCCCAATCCGTATCTCGTGCCCAATTCCTACCTCATTCCCATTCCCAATCCTGTTCCTGTTCCCATTCCCAATCTCGTTCCCATTTCTGATTCCGATCTCATTCCCAATCCCTTTCCCAATCCCTCTTTCATTCCCATTCCCAAGCCTGTTCCCATTCCTGATCCTGTTTCCATTCCCAATCCTGATCCCATTGCCTTTCCCAGTTCCAATCCCATTCCCATTCCCAATCCTGTTCCCAATCCCTAATCCCAATCCTTATCCCATTCTCAATCCTGATCTCATTCCCGTTTCTGATCCCTCATTCCCAGTCTCGTTCCTATTCCCAATCCCTAACCTGTTCCCAATCCCAAAACTGTTCCCCTTCCCATTCCCATTCCCAATCTCATCCCTGTTTCTGATCCCAATCTCATTTGCCATCTCGATCCCTTTCCCAATCCTGATCCGTTCCCATTCCCAATCCCTATTTCATTCCCAATCCCGATCCTGTTCCCCATCCTGTCCCCAATCCCAATCCCATTCCCATTCCCAATCCCTATTTCATTCCCAATCCTGATCCTGTTCCCAATCCCCATTCTGCCGCTGTTTTCAGGGAATCATTTTGATCTCAACCTCTACCCCAAACCTGGGGGATCAAAACCCCCAAATCCTGGGGTCAAAACCCCCAAACCCCAAATTTGGGATCAAAACCCCCAATCCCCAAACATTGGGGTTTGAAATATTTGGGGTGTCCAACCCCTCTCATCCCAAAATTTGGGGTTAAAGCCCCCTGATCCCCAAATTCTGGGGTCAAAACCCCCAAAACCCAAACCCTGGGGTGTCAATTCCCCCAAATCTCAAATTTGAGGATCGCCAACCGCACCTCAGTTCTAAAACTCTGGGGTTAAACCCCCAAATCCCCATAATTTGGTGTCCAACCCCTAAATCCCAAACTTTGGGACCAACACCCCAAACCCCAAATCCTGAGGTGTAAAACACCCTTGACCCCAAATTTTAGGATCAAACCCCTCAGACTCCAAACCTTGAGGTGTCAAACCCCCCAGTTCCCCAACTCTGGGGTTTGAAATATTTGGGGTATCCAACCCCCGATCCCAAAATTCTGGGGTTCAAACCCCTGATCCCAAACCCGGGTGTGTCAACCCCCCAAACTTTAGGATCAAACCTCCCCCATCCCCAAACTTTGGGATCAAACCCTCCTGGCCCCAAACTCTCCTCCAAAACCACTCCACCCTGGGGGGCACAGCAGGGTTTATGTGGGGTTTATTTGGGGTTGATTTGGGGATGATTTGGGGTTGATTTGGGATTTATTTGGAGTGGGGTCAGGTCCAGATGCAATGTCTGCAGAGAGACCCTGGGTACAGTGCTGAGGGTGGGAAAAACCCCAAAAACCCCTGGAGAACCCTAAAAGTCAATTTGCGGTGGGAAAAGGAGATTTTGGGGTAAAAGGGGAAGAAATTGGGATATAAAAATGAGATTTTGGGATGGAAAAGGAGATTTGGGGGAGGAAAAAAGGGTTTAGAGTAGGGATTGAGGATTTGAGGTCAGGATTTCGGTGGGAAAGGGGGATTTGGGATTGAAAAAAGAGATTTTGCGTGGGAAAAGGGGATTTGGAGTGGACAGGAAAGGATTTGGGATTGCAAAAGTAGATTTGGGGTGGGAAAAAAAGATTTTGAGGTGGGAAAACGGGATTTTGGATGCTGAAAAGATTTAGGGTGTGAAAAGGAGAATTTGAGCTGGAAAAGGAGAATTTGGGGTCTGAAAAGGACATTTGGGGTGCACAAAGAAGGATTTTTGGGTTGGAAAAAAGAGGATTTGGGTTTAAAAAACAGATTTGGAATAAAGAAAGGAGGATTTGGTCCGAGCTGAACTTACCTGGGGGAAAGGGGGCAGCTGGGAGGTTTGGGGCAGGGTCAGGACCATTTCTGGGGCAGTTTTCTGGGATTTTTGGTGTTTGGGGCTGGTTTTGAGCAATTTTGGAATATTTGGGGGCAGCTTTGAGGCATTTTGGGGTGGTTTGGAGGGATTTTAGGGTGTTTCTATGGGATTTTGGGGTGTTTCTACTTGATTTTGGGGCTGCCTGAAGGGACTTGGGATGTTTTGGGGCAGTTTTGGGGTAATGAGGGGCGGTTTTGAGGCGTTTCTCTGGAATTTTGGGGTATTCCAGGCCCATTTTTCGGGGTTTGGGGGTGTTTCAGGTGGGTTTGGGGTCACTTTTGGCGAAGGAGATCTTCATGGCGTTGCTCTGGGATTTTGGGGTGTTTTGGGGTACTCAGGGGCAGTTTTGAGGCGTGTCTCAGGGATTTTGGGGCGTTGCTCTGGGATTTGGGGTGTTTCGGGGCAGTTTTGCCAAAGCCTCCCCAAACGCACCTCAGACCCTCAATTCCCTCAGACCCCCAAATCGCCCCAAATCCATTCGGGACCCACTTCAGACCCTCACTTCCCTCAGAGCCCCCAGTTTCCCCATGTCCCCCGGCCCCACCTCAGATACCCCAATTCCCCAAAGCTTCCCCAGACCCTCAGTTCCCTCAGAGACCCCCAAAGCACCTCATTTCCCCGGCCCCACCTCAGACCCTCAATTCTCAGACCTCCCTAAATCCCCCATTTCCCAAAGCCTCCCCAAAAGCACCTCAGACCTCAATTCCCTCAGATTCCCTAAATTCCATGTCCCCTGGCTCCACCTCAGATTTTATTTCACCAAAGCCTCCCCAAAAGCATCCCAGACCTCAATTCCCTCAGATTCCTCAAACCCCCATTTCCCCGGCCCTACCTCAGGTTCCTCAGCAGCTCTTCCCTCACGCCCGATCCGCAGCGCTGAGCCCCTCAACCAATAGCGGCGCCTCCCGAGCCAACCAATCAGCGGCTCCTCAGCACTGCAGCCAATGAGAAGCCAGGCGGGGCGCCCTCTGCCCCGGGGCCGGCCATGCAGAGGGCGGCCCCGGGGGCTGAGGGAGGCTGCAGGGAGCGGGGCAGGGCGAGGGAGAGGACGAGGGCTCGCGGGAGCTGCTGAGGCTGGCAGGGACAGGTGGGGAGGGCAGGGGAGGGTGAGGTGGGGGGTGGGGAGCTGAAAGGGGGCTGGGGGTTTTAGGGGAGGGGCCCCAGCGGGGGGTTTGGGGGCAGGGCTGGGGGTCCTAAAATGGGGTCTTGGGGGCTCTGGGGACATTTGGGAGGGGTCTTGGGGTTTTGGGGAGTCTAGCGGGGTTTTGGGGGGTCTGAGGCATTTTAGGGGTTTTGGGGATGGGGTCCTGGGGGCTTCTGGGGAGTTCTGGAGGCTTTGAGGAGGGTCTGTGGGTCCTAAGAGGAGTTTGGGGGGTTTTGGGAGAGGTCTGAGAGGCTCTGAGGCATTTGGGAGGGGTCCTGGGGGTCCTTGAGGGTTTTGGAGAGGTCTGGGGGATTTTGGGGGGATCTAGGGGTTTCGGGGTTTCCTGGGGAGGTCCCAGGGCAAATTTGGGGGTCCCCAGGTTTGATTTGGGGTTCCTGGGGGTCCCAGCCCACCCTGACCGGGCTCTGGGGGTTTTTGGGGGGAGGGATGCCCCCTCGGTTTGGGGGGTCTCCCACGGTGCCCCTCCCAAAAAGTCTCGAGGGTCCCTGGAAGTGGCTCCTGTTCCACCGGCCCGTGCCCCCTGATCCAGGACGGGCCCCAGTGAGTCTGGGGGCTTCGGGGGTTTGGGGGTTCTAGAGGGGTTTGGGGAGTCTGGGAGGGGTTTTTGGGGGTCTGGGGGATCTGGGGGCTCTGCAGAAACCCTAAAATCCCCCAAAACCCCTGAAATCCCCTAAATCCCCCAAATCCTCCCAAGTCTCCCCAAATCTCCCCAAACTCCCCAAAACCCCCAAAGATCTCCCAAAATCCCTCAAAATCCCCTGAAAACCCCAAAATCTCCTAAATTGCCCCAAAACCCCCAAAATCCCTCCAACCCCTCCAAAATCCCCCTTGAAATCCCCTTGAAATCCCCCAAAATCCCCGAAATTCCCCCAAATCTTCCCAAAATCTCCCCAAAATCACCAAAATCCACCCAAGAATTCCTGAAATCCCCCAAAATCCCCCAAAATCCTCCCCAATCCCCCTGAAATCTCTAAAGATCCCCAAATCCCCCAAAATCCCCCAAAACTCCCCCAAATCCCTTAGGACACCCCAAAACCCCCAAATTCTCCCCAAACCTCCTCAAAATCCCCCAAAATTTTCCTAAAACGCCCTCAAAATCCCCTCACACCCCAAAATCCACCCCAGACACCCCAAATCCCCCCAAAACTCTCCAAAAATCCCCCTTGGACACGCCAAAATCCACAAATTCTCCCTAAAACCCTGTCAAAATCCCCAAAAATTTTCCTAACCCCCCAAATCCCCCAAAATCCCCTCAAAATCCCCCCAAATCCCTCAAAATCTCCTAACCTCCCCAAAATCCCCCCCAGACACCCCAAATCCCCTTGGGACACCCCAAAATTCTCCCCAAAACCCCCTCAAAATCTCCCCAAATTTTCCAAAATCCCCCCAAAATCCACCCCAAAATCCCCCAAAATTCCCTGAAATCCCCATCCCCCCAAAATCCCCCAAGATCTCCTGAAAACCCCAAAATCTCCTAAAATTCCCCCAAATCTCCCCAAAATCCCCCAAAATCCCCCAGCCCCCCTGAGCACATCTCCCCGTGGGGCTGCAGCCCCTGGCCCGCGCCGTGTCCAGCAGAGCCCCCAGACCCAATTGGGGCCGGGGGGTCCCAGCAGAGCCCCGGCCATGGCCAGGGCCACCAGCCCACACCTGGGGGTGGGGGGATTTTGGGGGTTTGGGGGTTTTGGGGAGGATTTGGGGCAGATTTGGGGGATTTCAGGGAATTCCTGGGGGCATTTGGGGGATTTTGGGGGTTTTTCAGACAATTTTCGGGGATTTTTCAGAGATTTCAGGGATTTTGGGAGGATGTGGGAGGTTTCGGGGCAATTTTAGGGAAATTTTGGGGAGATTTTAGGGTTTTCCGTGGATTTTGGGAGGATTTGGGGGATTTTGGAGGGGGCTTGGGGGACATTTGGGAGATTTCAGGGGTTTGGGGGTGGTTTGGGGGAATTTTAGGAGATTTCAGGGGATTTGTGGAGGGATTTTTGGGAGATTTTGGGGAGGTTGGGAGATTTTTGGGGGATTTTGGGGATTTTCAGAGGATTTGGGGGATTTTGGGGAGTTTTGAGGGATTTTGGGAGGATTTGGGGGATTTTTAGGGGAATTTTAGGGAGATTTTGGGGGATTTTGGGGAGTTTGGGGGATTTTGGGGGATTTTGGGGAGAATTTTGGGGGATTCCGAGATTTCAGGGAATTCCTGGGTGGATTTGGGGGATGTTGGGGGTTTTAGGGGGATTTTGGGGAATTTGGAGGTGTCGCTGCCCGAGGTGTCTCCTTAGCCCCGGGATCCCCTCAGGAGGACATGCAGTGGTTCAAATCCTGGTTTTCCCCCAGGCGCCGATGAGAGATTGCAGCAGACGGTTTCAGAGGCTCCAAGGATTGTTGATTGTTCCTTGTCTCAGGAACTCTCTGCCCGGCTCACAGCGTCTGTCCAGCCGGGCACCCAGGATGGAATCTGCCTGCTGAGGGCAGGGCTGATCTTCTACAGTCTGCATTCCGTGCTGGATGTTTGTAACAACTTTCCAATGCAATCCAACTGTGTTAAACTGCCCAGCCGTGTCCCCATCCAACCTGACAGTGCCAGCATGTCACCCAGCACGGATGGCACGGAGAAGAAGGAGGAAGAGGTATCCACACCCCAAATTCTCCATCTTGGCCACGTGTCCCTTATCACAAACATCCCCAAAAGTCTATTTATCTACGTTCTAACAGTCTCATTTACACTTTACTGATTTTGGTGGCTTGTTTCCATTCCCTCTGTGTGGGTAATTTCCCCCAGGGGTTTGAATTCAGCGCCTGAGACACCTGGGTCTCACTCAGGGCTCTTTGAGACCCTCGCCAGGGGGGTTTTGAGACCCCCAGGGAGGCCAGGGGAACACCCTGGGCTCCCACAGGAGGGATTTCAGGGGATTTTGGGGGAATTGGGCGGATTTGGGGGATTTCAGGGAATTTGTGGAGGGATTTTGGGGGATCTGGAGAGACTTGGGGAGATTTGGGGAGATTTTGGAGATCTCAGGGAATTTTAGGGGATTTTTAGGAGATTTCAGGGGGATTGGGGAGGATTTGGGTGGGTTTAGGGAGGATTTTGGAGGGATTTTGGGGTTTTCAGGAGATTTTGAAGGATTTTGGGAGATCTTTGGGAGTTTTGGGGGAATTTAGGGAGATGTGGGGGGAGATTTGGGAGAAGATTTGGGGGATTTGGGAGCGATTTAGGAGATTTCAGGCGGTTTTGGGGGATTTTAGGGTTTCTGCACAGCCCCCCAGATCCCCCAGACTCCCCAAAACCCCTGCAGACCCAAACAAACCCCCCAGCCCCCTGAAGCCCCCAGACTCACTGGGGCCCGTCCTGGATCAGGGGGGGCACGGGCCGGTGGAACAGGAGCCACTTCCAGGGACCCTCGAGACTTTTTGGGGAGGGGGCACCGTGGGAGACCCCCCCAAACTGAGGGGGGATCCCCCTCCCCCCAAAACCCCCCAGAGCCTGGTCAGGGTGGGGCTGGGACCCCCCCAGGAACCCCAAACCAACCCTGGGATTCCCCAAAATCAACCTTGGGACCCCCAAATCTGCCCCGGGCCTTCTCCCACCGAGAACCCAAAAAACCCATCCAGGAACCCCAAACCTCCTGTGGGACCTCCCCAGGACCCCCCCAAAATCCACCCTATACTTCTCCCATAAATCCCTCAAGGACTCCCCAGGACCCCTCCCCAAAATCCCTTAAAACCCCTCAGACCCCCCCAAAACCCTCAGGACCCTCCCCAAATGCCCCCAGCCCCCTTTAGCTCCCCACCCCCACCCTCACCCCTCCCCCGCCCCTCCCCACCTGTCCTCGCGCCTCAGCAGCTCCCGCAGCCCCTCGTCCTCTCCCGGCCCTGCCCCGCTCCCTGCAGCGCCTCCCTCAGCGCCGCCCCGAGCCCGGGGAGGGCCGGGGAGGGCCGCCCTCTGCATGGCCGGCCCCGGGGCAGAGGGCGCCGCTCCCGCCTGGCTTCTCATTGGCTGCAGCGGGGAGGCGGGTGTTGCTGAGGGAGCCAGCTGATTGGTTGGTTCGGGGAGAGGCCGCTATTGGCTGGGAGGGGCCCGCTGACGGAGGCGGGCTTCTGGAGAGCGTGAGAGGAAAGCGGCTGTGCAGGAAGCTGAGGTGGGGCCGGGGGAAATGGGGGATTTGGGGGATCTGGGGGCAATTTGAGGGATCTGGGCTGCTTTTTGGGGGGGCTTTGGTGAGAAATGGGGTATCTGAGATGGATCCGGGGCGGATTTGGGCAGGTTTGAGGTAGGTATGAAAGAAATGGAGTGGTCTCAGGTGGGTCCGGGATGCATCTGGGGGGAATTTGGGCGGTTTGAGGGGTTTTTGCGGGGTCTGAGGTGGATTTGGGGGGGAAATGCGGTGGGGGGTTTCTAAAGTGGACGGAACTGGAGGCTGTGAGTTGGGTCTGATGAGAAATGGGGGGTTGTGGGGATTTGGGGCGGATTTGGGGGAGGTTGAAGGGAAATAGGGGGTCTGAGGTGGGTTTGGGTTGAGCTTGAGGGGGTTCGGAGGGTTTTTATGGGGGTCTGAGGGGATTTTGGGGGGTTGTGAGAGGAACCGGGTGGGTCTGGAGGGTTTGGGAGAGTCTGAGGGGGTTTGAGGGGTTCTCAGGTAGGACTGGGGTAAATTTTGGGGGATCTCAGGTGGTTCTGATGGGGTTTGGGGGGATCACAGGTGTGCTTCCAGTTTCATCGGCACTCCCAGCATGAGCCCGGTCACTCCCAGCCCTTCCCTATTATGTTGGAATTTGCCCCAGCACGGTCCCAGTTGCTCCCAGTTCCTCCCAAGGTCACCGAAACTGAGAGAAAAAACAAAACCTCCAACAACAATTTAGAACATTTAGAAAGTCAAGGCGTTACTTTATTATCTGGGCAGGATGTTGTGGCCAGGATGTAGCACAGAAATCTTCTCATCCGCACATAACCCGTGTGTGCAGAGACAGTCATTCCGTGACACTCTGTTTGTAGGAGATTTTTCAGTTCTTTTATACAGTCATAGAAATGAATTGGGTCAGTGTTCTTTGGTCTCAAGTTGCAAACACTCAGTTTCTAATATTTGGTCTCCTTTTGGATCCGGGTTTCTCCCCATGTGATGTTAATTAGATCTTCATTCCCTGATTTTATCAGTCTTTTCAGAGGAGATGTCTGCAGCTGTGCCAGAGGCAGAGTCTGGGGTGGATGTTCCTGGGTGGCCACTGATGTTCTGTTAATGGCCGCTGATGGCCCTTGAGCATTCCAGCTGCTCCCAGTGTGTTGATGAATTCATCCCACCCCACTTGGTGCAGCAATGCCCTGCAAAGAAAATTAAGTCTTTTAGGGCCAAGGCAACCAAAGCCTATTGGTTAAAATTACAGAAAAAGTTTTAAACGGATACCTTTTCCAACACCCCTTTGTTCCAGTGTGTTCCCAGTTATCCCAGCTGCCCCTAGCACAGTCCCAGTCACTCCCAGTTACTATCCCAGTATGAGTCCAGTCTCTGCCAGCAGGGCCCCAGTCACTCACACTTGCCCCCAGTTTTCCCCCGCTCATTCCCAGTCTCTCCCAGTTAGGACCCAGTTACCACCCCTATGGTCTCAGACACTCCCAGTATATCCCAGTTGCCCTGAACAATTTCATATCCATTCCCAGGAAGTCCCAGTTACCTCAGCATGGTTCACTTGCCCCCACTTTTATCCCAGTAGGCCCTGGAATAGTCCCAGTGCCTCTCAGCATGGTTTTGGGTTATTTTGGTTTGGGAGGGGAAGGTTTGGAGAAAGCAGAACTCCAAAGCTGATCCCAGTCACTCCCAGTCAGTCCCTATTAGGATGCAACTTCCCCCTTGCACAATCCCAGTTGATCCCAGTTCCTCCCATTTTCATCCAGTCTGTTCTCAGCTCTCCCAGTCTCCCCAGTATAGTCCCAGGCTCTCCCAGTATGAGGCCATGGCCCCAAGTGCTCCCTGTCAATGCCAGCATGACCCCAGTAGCCTCCAGTATAATCCCTGTGACTCCCTGTCTCTCCCAGTATATCCCAGTCACCCCCAGCATGCTGCCAGTCACTCTCACTTCTTCCCACTTGCTTTCAGCATGATTCCAGTTGTTCACAGCCACTCCCAGTCCATCCCAGTATGATTCCAGTCACCCTCAGTGTGATCCCAGTCTCACCCAGCTGCTCTCCCTGTGATCCCAGGATGATCCCAGTTGCTGCCAGCATCGTTCCAGTTGTTCCCAGTTCCTTCAAGGATGATCTCTAGAATAGCCCCAGTCTCTCTCAGCATTGTCCCACGATCTCCCAGTTGCCCACAGTGTGATTCCAGTCCCCCCAGTATGGTTACAGACACTCTCTTTATATCCCAGTTGCCCAAGTAAAGTTTCAGTTAGCTCAGAATGATCTCAGTCTTTCCCAGTTCCTCCCAGTTGTCTCCAGCCTGATCCCAGTTTCTGTCAGTGTCCCATACTCCCAGTTGCTCCCAGTATGATCCCTGTTCTGGCCTCTGTGCCCCCAGCATGGTTCCAGTACCTTCCAGTTGATCCCACAGCTCCAATGTGTCCACATTTTTCTCCCATTATGGGCCCAGTAGCTCCCACTAACCCCCAGCCAGCTTCCATTCCCAGTCACTGTAATTCCAATGGCTCCAAGGATGATCCCAGTAGGACCTGTAGTCACCCCCAGTATGATTCCAGTCACTTCTAGTGTGGTCCCAGTTGTTCCCAGTGCATCCCAGTATGGTTCCAGTCGTGACCAGCCCTTCTCGATCATTCCCAGTCTGATTGCAGTAGGATCCAAGTAATTTTAAGATATTCCCTGTTCTATTCCAGTCACTCCCAGTATGATCTCAGCCATTTCCAGCAGGATCCCAATATGACTCTGACATGGGCACAGCTGCTCCCATTATCATCCAGTGTGGTTCCATTTGCTCCCATTTGCCCTCACTGTGGTTTCAGTCTCTCCCAGTGCATCCCAGTTGCCGCCAGCATGTTCCCAGTCACTCCCAGTTGTCCTCAGCTGCTTCCAGACTGATTCCAGTTGCTCACAGCCTCTCCCAGTCACCCTCAGTGCAGTCCCAGTTGCTGCCATTATGAGCCAGTATGATCCCAGTCATTCTGAGCATGGCTCCAATTGCTCCGAGTTACTCCCATCGTGATCCCAGTCGCTCCATAGATGATCCCAGTCCCTCCCAGCATGATCCCAGTCATGTCCCGTTCCCCCAGTACAGAGTAGTAGCTCCCACTGACTCCCCAGTAGCCTCCAGCATGGTCACAACTTTTCCCATTATCGTTCCAGTCCCCCCAGTATGATTAGATACTCTTATTATATCAGTTCTCCCAGCTGCCCATAGCCCAGTCCCAGTCATTCCCAGTACTATCCCAGTATGAGTCCAGTATGGTGCCACTCTCTGCCAGCAGGGCCCCAGTCACTCACACTTGACCCCAGTTGCCCCAGCATGGTCCCAGTTTTCCCCCCCATCACTTTTCCAGTCACTCCCAGTCGGGTCCCAGTCACCACCCCTATAATCTCAGACACTCCCAGTACATCCCAGTTGCCCTGAACAATCTCATAGTCATTTCTAGGGACACCCAGTTAGCTGAGCATGTTTCACCTGCCCCCAGTTTTATCCCTGTTGCCCCTGGAATAGTCCCAGGGCCTATCAGCATGTTTTTGTTTTTTTCGAGCGAAGGGGAAGGTTTGGAGAATGGAGAACTCCAAAGCTAAGCAGAAAATGCCCCTTGGGGGGACACTGGGGGGTCCCGGTGGCAGCTGCCGGCAGAGGCAGCCTGGAGGAGCAGAGCCCTGTGTCCCCCAGGAGCCCAAAGTGGGGAGCCCAGAGAAGGCAAGGGGGGACTCCTTGGACCCCCTGCAAACGAAAGCAGAGAATAAGGGCAGAAAGGACCCCGGGACCCCAAAATCCCCAGCATCCCTAAATGGGGAGAGGGAAGAGGGGGGAGCTTTTTGGATTGCTGGGACTCCCAGCAGCCTGGGGAGGGCGGGCACCGAGTAGATGGGGGACCCCCAATAGAAGCGTGACCCCCAGCAGCTGGGACAGGGGGGAAGCCCCGAACACTAAAGGGGAGGGACCATTCCCAGAAACTGCTGGGAGGCATTTTCAGGGCTGAGTGTTGGTGTTTGGGAGGTTTTGATGGAGCCCAGATGCCCGGGGACTTCTTGAGATGGACTTGGGCAGGAGGAACTCCCAACACAACGTGCTCATCCCTTGTTTTTCCCCAAACCAGGATTTCCCATTCTCAACCCTTAGCCCGATGGAGGAGGAGGAGGCTGCAAGGAAGAGGAAGATGGCCCAGGAGCCCCAGGCAGGTGAGGAGGAAGTCAGTGCCCCTTTCCCCCTCTGTCCTGCTCCATCTCCCAGCCCAGCACGGCCCCGGCTGCAGGACATCCCGCTGCCGACACCGACCTGCCGGGGACGCGCTGGGGGGATCTCCTTCCCCTTCCCTCTGGCACGGAGGCAAATCCCATCCTCTCCTTGTCCTTCCTCGCCCAGACACGGAGCTGAGCACAGAGAGCAGGGAGGACAAATCCTCACGGCAGAACCTGGTGGAAGAGGCCATTTGCAGTGGCTCCACGGTGCAGGAATCCAACGAGGAGGAAAAGCCACGGAGATCCCGCACCAGGAGGGGCTGCAAACGCAGATCACGGGGATCTGAGGAGGAAAGACCCAGCCTGGGCTGGGCAGGCGGCCGGAGATGGAGCCAGAGCTCGCACCTGGTGGTCCATGAGCAGCTTTGTGATGGGGAGAAGCGCCACAAGTGCTCGGAGTGTGGGATGAGCTTCAGATGGAGGTCCAGACTGATCCGCCACCAGAGGATCCACACTGGAGAGAGGCCCTACGAGTGTGGGGAGTGTGGGAAGAGGTTTCACACCAGAGGCAATCTCCTCCAGCACCAGCGCACGCACACAGACGAGAAGCCCTTCCGCTGCCCCGACTGTGGGAAGGGATTCAGGAACAACTCTGACCTCACCAAACACCGGCGCATCCACACCGGGGAAAAGCCCCACAAGTGTGAGGAGTGTGGGATGAGCTTCAGATGGAGCTCCAGCCTGATCAGCCACCAGAGGATCCACACTGGGGAAAGGCCATACAAGTGTGGGGACTGTGGGAAGGGCTTCAGGCAGCGTTCCAGCCTAATCTGCCACCAAAGGATCCACACAGGGGAGAGGCCCTATGAGTGTTCTAAGTGTGGCAAGTGGTTTCCCACCAGCTCTGTTCTCACCAAGCACTACCAGACACACACGGAGGAGAGGCCCTACGAGTGTCCTGACTGCGGGAAGGGCTTCAGACGAAACTCCCACCTCATCCGCCACCAGCGCATCCACACTGGGGAGAGGCCTTACGCGTGTGAGGAGTGTGGGAAGAGCTTCTACCAGAGCTCACACTTGACCAGACACCAATGGAGGCACCGGTAAGAAAAGCCCTGCGAGTGGCCGGAGTGCGAGAAGAGCTTCATGTGCTGCTCCACCTCCATCCCCCACTGCAGGACCCATGATTGGCAGAGCCCTGGTGCCCCACATTCCCTGGGATCCCAGTTGGGAAGACACCTGCCTGGTTATCCTTTTGATTTGGCCTTAGTTTTTCTCTCTTCTCCATTTCTTTGTGCTCCAAAAGCCAAGAGGGATCAATCTGTCACCTCAAAACCTCCCAAATCCAAGTAAAAACCCTCAATTTTGACTCAAAAGGAGCAGTCCAACTTCAAAGTGCCTTGTTCTCTTCTCAAAACAACTCAATCCCACACAAACCTTACTGGATTCCAGAGCCGCCAGGGTGAGAAGGGGTTGGAAGGAGACTGGGAGAAGTGGGATCCAAATTTGGAGCGGTGGGATCGGGATTGTGTGGGGCTGGCTGGGGAGGATGGATTTGATAGTAAATAAAACTTTGACAATTCCTGATTTCTGTCCCATTCTCTTTCAGTCAGTTCCAGTTCTGTTTTCAGTGGCACCTTCTCAGCTGATTGTGTTTGTGTCCTCCTTTCTCTCCTGCCTCTCTCTGCCTGCTCTGTTTCTCTCTCAGGGTCTCCCTTGACCCAGGGCAGCTCCCACCAAAGACCCTGCCCTGATTCAATTCCCAGTGCAGGAGCTGCAACAGCCATGGGTGAAGTTGTGAAGGCTGGCAGTGAAATGTCCCTGTAAGATCTTGCTGCACTTGGCTTTTGGCCCCTTCTGAAGAGCTTTGCCTTCAAGGGCAGGAACATCTTTTCCTGCCTGGGAACTGGAATTCCAGAGCCTGGCAGTGTGAGCCATGCAGGACCATGCAGACTGGGATCATGGGGGCTGGGATCACATGGACTGGGATCCTCCAGACTGGGACTGCACAGACTGGGACCAGATGGATCAGGGCCATGCAGAGTGGGATTGTACAAACTGGGACCATATGGACCGGGATGGCTGCACCAGAACGATGCGAACCGAGGAGGTCCTGCCCCACCCAGGGTCCCTCCCAGTCCTGCCCAGTCCCGTGTGGGGGCGCAGCCAAAACTCCCCACAGGGAATGAGGAGGTCCCAAAGCTCTCCCTGGTGTGATCCTGGTGCTGATCCCTGTCCTGGTCGCCAGTCTCAGTCTCAGTTTAGAGCAGTCCTGAGCTCCTGGTTCTGATTCCTGTCCTGGGCTGAATCTCGATCCCAGAGCCACCCTGGCCTTGGTCTCAGTCTTGGTCATATACTGGTGCCAGTCTTGGTGCCAGTGCTGGTTCTGTTTCAGTCTCAGTCTTGGTTTTGGAATGGTTTCAGTCCCAGTGGTGGTGCTGGTGCCAGTGTTGATCCCGGTGTGCTCCCAGTGCCAATGTCAGCCTCAGGCCCGGTCCTGGAGCGGTGCCAGTCCCAGTTCTGCTGCCGGTGCCACTCTCAGTCTTAATTCGGGAGGTCTCCCCGTGCCAGTGCTGATCCTGGTCCCAGTGCAGTCCTGGAGTGCTCCCAGTGCCAGTCCCAGTGTCCATCATGGTCTCAGTCTTGGTCCCAGTGCTAGTTCTGGAGACGGTTTCGGTCTCAGTCCGAGTCCCAGTGCCCGTCTTGAAGAGGTGCCAGTCTCGGTTCCACTGTTGGTTCTGGTCCCAGTCTTGATCTCCATCCTGGTTCTGATGCCAGTCTCGGTTCTGGTCCCAGAGAATTTTATCAACAATTGAGAGACAGGGACTACTGACTCATGATGAGAATCCAAACTTTTTTTGGGCTACATTTGCTTATGCAGCAGTTTTAGGAAGGCAGTCATTTTTGACTACATTCATTGGGTTAAACATCACCCAGACAAATGTAACATTTCTCCTTATTTAGTTCAATTGTCTTTCCTGTCGCCAGTCTTGATCCAATCTTCTTGTAATTGCCAAAGCTCTGTTTGTGCTTGCCAGGGCGTCCTGGTTATCAAACTGCAAATGCCAATTAAATCCACAGCACTCTCTGTCTCAGCTTCCACAGTGCTGGTCTCAGTCTGGGTCCGACAGCGGTGCCAGTCTCGGTGCTGGTGCCGGTTCTGTTTTCAGTCTTGGACTCAATGTCGGTCTTGGTCTCGGTTTTAGATCGGTCCCAGTGCTGGTACTGGTGTCGATGTCGGTCCTGGCATGCTCCCAGTGCCAATCTCAGTCTCAGGCTTGGTCCCATATTGGTGCCAGTCTCGGTTCTGGTGCCAGTATCAGTCTTGGTGCTGGTTCTGGTGCCGCTCTCAGTCTCAGTCCTGGAGTTCTCCTGATGCTGGTCCCAGTCCCAGAGCAGCCCTGGAGCTCTCCTGGTGCCGGTCCCAGTATTGGTGTTGGTCTCAGTCCCAGTCATTGTTCCAGTTCTGGAGCGGTGCTGGTCTCAGTTCTGGTGTTGGTTCTGTTCCCAGTCTTGGTCTCGGTCTCCATTCTGATTTCAGCCTCAGAAATGGTGCTGTTGCTGGTTTGGGTGCCGGTCTCGGTCTTGGTCCCAAATCTTTTAGGCCTATTTATGTGAATTTATACCAAGCTGAGGTGTTTTAGGCTGGATTTTAGGCCCCTTTGGACAATGTTAGGCCCCTTTGGCTGATTTTAGGCCAATTCCTGCTGGAATTAGGCTGAATTTGTGCCCCTTTCAGGTGATTTTAGGGCAAACCAGGCCCTTTTAGGACCATGCAGCCTTTTGGCCCAGTTCTTTCCCCTCACAGTTCCTGCCCTTTTCTGACCCCGCCCCTTTCCCTCGGTTTCTGCCCATTTATTAGCCCCTACCCATTTCTATTCCCAGCCCCTGTCAATCATTATCCCCTCCCCTTTCCTTCAGACCGAGCCCTTGTGTTCGCCCCGCCCCATTCCCCTCTAAGCCCCGCCCATCTCCTGGCCGGTTCTCTCCGAGCATGCTCAGAACACCCGTTAGTGCCTCCTGTGCGCCGCCATCTTTGCTCCCGGTCCCTCCGTCCGGCTCCAGCGTGTCCGAGAGCTGCGGTGGGGCTGGGGGGATCTATAGGGGATCTATAGGGGATCTGTAGGGGATCTGTAGGGGACTGGCACGGCTTTAAGGCCGTGGGGGGTTTCTGGGGGTCTGCAAAGGGGATTTGGGGGCTCTGTGGGGTCAATAAAGGGAGTCTGTGAGGTCTATAGGGGATCTGTAGGGGACTGGGGCAGGGGCTCAGTGTCTCTGTAGAGGATTTGGGCTTGTCTATAGGGGATTTGGGGGGTCCCTTAAACGGGATTGGGATTTCTATAGGGGATTAGGGGGTCTGAGGGTCTCTATGGAGGATTTGGGCTTGTCTATAGGGGATTTGGGGGGCTCTGGGGGTCCCTAAAGGCGCTCTGGGAGGTCTATAGGGGATCCACAGGGGCCTGGCGGATCCTATAGAAAGTCCAGGGGTGGTCTCATGGTCTCTATATGGGGAATTTTGAGTTTCTTAAAGGGAATTTCTGGGTATTTTGGGCTCTGTACAGGGAATTCTTTGGGTCTCTATAGGGAATTTTGGGGTTCCTGCTGAAAATTTTGGTGTCCTTAAAGGGAATTTGGAGGTCTCTTGGGAATTTTGGGGTTCCCATTAGGAATTTGCGGGGTAATTAAAGGGAATTTTGTGGCGTTTATAAGGAATTTTTGGTGCCTATATTGAGAATTTTGAGAATTACAGGGTTTCCACTGGGAATTTTTTTTTTAGCTCAAACATGGTAATTTTTAGGTCTCCATTGAGAATTTTTGCTATGTTGGGGACTTCAAATGGAATTTTGGAGGGTCCCATAGGGAATTTTTGGGGTCTGTATACAGAAACATGGGTCCAAACATGGGAAGTTTGGGTTCCCTATAGGAAATTCTTGGGATCTCCGTTGGGAATATTTGGGAATTTTGGTTCCAAATGTGGGAATTTGAGGGGGGAATCTTGGGTGCCGAAATATGCCAGTGAAGAGGCAGCATGAAGCCTGTGGGACCCAGGGGTCATCCCAAAGACCCCCAGACAAACAGCAGAGCAAACTAAAAGGAACAGTGCGCAAAGAGGCGTGAAACTAATTTCCATATGAAGCGAGGGGGCGATGGATTTGTATGAGGCGAGTTGTGTATTCCTGGTTTGTAGAGAATAAAAGGAGAGGCGCAGGTGGCCACAGGTGTGCGTGTTTTTGGAGGAGCTGTCCCCCACGCGCCACAGCGCTGAATAAATACACACCTACTCTTAGAACTTCTTTTTGTGGGTTTTAGAGTGTTTTTCTGTGCTTCACCATGACCCCTCCCCAGACCTTCCCTGGCCCCTCCCAGGACCCCCCCACCCAAGACCCCTCACCAAGACCCCCACGACCCCACCCAAGACTCCAAGACTCTTCCTCAAAGTCCCTCCAGAACCCCCCCAACCCCTCCCAAAACCTTCCAAGGACCCCCCCAGCCCCCTTCCAAAACCCAGCCCAGGACCCACCACGAGCCCTCCCGAAAGTGCCCCCACGACCCCTCTTAGGACCCTCAGACTACCCCAGACCCTCCCAAACCCCCCACGATCCCATCCACGACCCCCCTGACCCTTTATAGGACCCCCAGACCCTCCCAAAGCACCCCAATACCCCATCCAGACTCCCCCAAGACCTCTCCCCAAAGCCCCCCTACGATCTCTCTCAGACCCCTCCCAAAAGCCCCCCAGACTCCTCCAAAATCCCCCCGACCCCCAAGGATCCCCCAGACCCCTCCCCAAAACCCCCCAGACCCATCCCCAATCCCAACCCGGGACCCTCCAGAGCCTCCCCAGATCCCCCGAGGCTCCCAAAACCCTCCAAGGACCCCCCAGAGCCCCCAGTATCCCCCCACAAACCCCCCAGACCTCAGCAAGATCCTCTCAGGACCCTCCCAAAACCTCCCCAGGACCCGTCTGAGACCCCCAGACCCCTCCCCAAGACCTTCCAGAGCCCTCCCAAGGTCCCTCCCCCAAACTCCCCCCAAACCCTCTGAGAACTCCCCCAGACCCTCCTCAAGACACCCCCAGAGCCCTCCCAGACGCCCCCCACCCCCGCCCCGCCTCCCCGACCCCCGCCCCTCCCCACCTGTCCCTGCGCCGCCTCAGCAGCTCCCGCAGCCCCTCGTCCTCTCCCGGCCCTGCCCCGCTCCCTGCAGCGCCTCCCTCAGCGCCCGCCCGAGCCCGGGGAGGGGCCGGGGGGAGGGGCCGCCCTCTCCATGGCCGGCCCCGGGGCAGAGGGCGCCGCTCCCGCCTGGCTTCTCATTGGCTGCAGCGCGCGCGGGAGGCGGGTGTTGCTGAGGGGAGCCGCGCGCTGATTGGTTGGTTCGGGGAGAGGCGCGCCGCTATTGGCTGGGAGGGACCCGCGCGCGGCGGAGCCGGTGGCTGGAGAGCGTGAGAGGAAAGCGGCTGTGTAGGAAGCTGAGGTGGGTCAGGGGGAAATGGGGGGATTTGGGGGGGAATCTGAGGGGAATTGAGGGATCTGGGCTGCTTTTTGGGGGGGACTTGGGTGAGAAATGGGGTATCTGAGATGGGTCCGGGGCGGATTTGGGCGGGTTGAAGTAGAGATTGTTATAGACAAAAACGAGATCAAGCCGAATTAAATATGATAAAAATAAGCGATATTTATTTTGCGACCGAAACACGGTCCTCGATAGCCACAATCAAAAAGGACAATGCCGAGCCCGGGGTCGGCATCGGGTGAACACACAATGACTCGAACTCTATCGCTCCGAATCCCCAAATGTTCACAAAACCAGCTTTGGTTAGTCCAGTTTTTATACAGTTTTTCCTTGCCCGGAGCGGAGTCTTTGTCTTCTCTTGTCGTTCAGCATATTCATGTAGTTTTTCTTTCACCGCGTTGAGCTGGGCAAAACCATATCCTGGGAGATGATGAATTCTGATGAGGACATGTCCTGGCTTTCGGGAAGGCGACATGGAGATGTGTCCTGTTGATCTCAGTTTACGGGAAACCGGGCATTCAGATGTATTTTTTCCATGGCGTTGATTATCTTTAATCACGGGTGCTTATCGGGTCCTCGTAGCTTGGGTGCCTCTCTAGACAGGGCCATCTCCGCTGTGGCTGGGTCTATTGTCTTGCTAAACCAGCTCTTCAGCTTTTGTTGGAAGTTGCAGTGTTGCGATTAAGCAATCCTTGTTCTTCCCTTTGCAGATTTTGGTTTTTAAGTTATTTATTACTTTACTCATACAGACATTGCTTATTCTGCATTAATTTTCAACTTGACACGAATTACATTTTATTATATATTACAACCCCTCCCCTTCTATATAAAGACATTAATTCGTGTCTAATTTTTTTCTTTTTAGTCTTTTTCAGATTTTTCACTGCTGTTCTACTTTCTAGTGATTTTTCTTGGTACTCGTTGTAAACAATTGTATTTCTTTCTACCTGCCTTTTAAACTTAACTAATGCTTTTATTGCTTTAGTATTCACTTTGCTTTATTTCTAATTATATTATTTTTGATGTTTTGTTTCTTAACATTCTTGGAACACGTTCTGAACCTATAGGCATAGCTGTAGTTTGCATACTTTGCACGACTGAGTGTTTTAACTTGATGAAACATGGTATCAAACTAGGTAGAAATATAACTCTAACCGCTGAACATGCTACAAAGAATGCCATCTTTTTCCACCAGGCATTTTTGAATAGCTGGTCTCACCAAGACGCCTAAAGGATAGAATTCTTTTTTTGAACTGGAACATGCGCGACTTTTTTTAATTTTTGTAGCTAAGCCTTTGATAGTTTCTTTATAATTTTTATACTGTACTTTAATTCATTGAACTTTTTAGTTTCTGGGCTATTTGTTTCATTTGGTTTTTTTTGATCTATGCCCTTTTTTATTCTTTGAGAAACAGAAAGCATTATTAAATTGCAAACAAACTTTGTCATAATTTTTTTTAGGAGGTTAATGATAACTGGTTCATTATTACTTGCCAACTTATTTTTATATTTTAGATTTTTATTTACTTGATAAGTTTTACCTCTTATAACACACATTTTTAACTGAGAATGGTTATAACATAACTGATTTACTTGAAAGTAGTTTACATATACTGATTTTTTGTCCCCCTCCTTTTTTTTTATTACCTACACCGTGCTGTTACATTGATTACAGGTGACAATTGTTACTGGTTTTACATCGCTCTTTTGTACTTTGTACATGAGAGTTTCTGACTGCTCATTCTTAAATTTCGCCTTTTAGTCAGAACAGATTGTTTTCTTGTTTAATTTACACTTTGCATATCGAGTGCTGTTAAAGGTGCAATACCCATTCTCCTTCTTATGGGTGCAGTTAACTGGTACAAGGTATGCATTTGTTTTTCTTTGTTCTTTTAGGCTGATGTGCAAGCATTTCTTACACTCATTACCGAGGCTCTGCTTTACAGAGCTTGGTGATTTTTTGTGCATACTAGTCGCTTGGTACATGACTAGGCTCGGGCCCATTAGGATTCCCCACAGGCATACCCCTCTGCCTTTGCCTCCGCCCTGCTGGGTTGCCACCAGCGGCGAGGTGAGCTATCTTCTCAGCAGCAAGTGTATCCTTCTCGGGGTCCATAACCAGACCGAGCTGCATACCTCTTCTTAAAGGTGCCCCACCTCGATAATTTTACTGTGTCTGCCTTACAGGGTACTTTATTTGACCTTTGGCACTCGATTGCTAAAATTTTAGCCTTGGAGGCTAGTTTCTTTTTACTCTATATTTGTACAAAAGGTACTACGCCAGAGAGTCCAATTTAATTAAATTTAAATTAGTGGCGGGTATTAAGGGTTGGCTAGTCAGAGACTGCTCTCCTTTTAGACACTTTGTACACAGACCTTTAAGTTGATACCCCCTTTACAATGTGCAACTTAAACTTTACGACAGTAATTACACTTAAAATGGAAAAAAATGGATAGCATTCACACCTTGCAAACATACACATTATGCTATCTCTGTTGTTCATTTACTTGGTCCTTGTAATTGTATCTTTAGGTTTCCTGGAGGAGAACTGACTTTTTTACTCGGGTGTTTTTTTCCTTTGGCTTGATCCTTTTCACTTTTGAAGCGTGTGTCCAGCCTTTCTCTGCTGTCTGTGGTTAAAAAAACAAGAAAAGGAACTTCCCAGTGAGGGGAGAGGGGGACCTCTCTCTAGGTTTTTATAAGAACTTTATCTTCTGGTTGAATTTTATGTATAGAGAACTCTAAAGGAGTATTTTGGGTTATGATTCTTTTGTTTCTACAGTTTTTGTAGGTTTTTATTTATTGCTATCAGGTATGGCTGTATTTGCATCTTATGACTATAATGCATACCATAAAACATTTTAAAAGGTGTTAATTTGGTCTCAGAATGAGGCATGAGTCTGATGTTTAGTAATGCTAAAGGGAAGCATTTTTGGCCATGACATTTTGTCTCTATTATTAATTTTGATAACTGAGTTTGATTTATTCGCTCCACTAGTCCTGAGCTTTTGGAATGCCACGGGGTATGATATTCTTAAGGCTTCTGTTAATTGTTTTCTGGCTTTATTAACTCCTTGGCAGACCAGGCACTCTTGTACTTTTCTTTGGCTAATTTAAAGATTTTTTTACATCTGAAAAATATCAAAAATTGTTTTGCTAGTGCTCGGGCCCCCCAGTGTGTCTGTTAGTGTAATCTCTTTAAAATTTTCCTGGTGTATTTTTTTTAATATAAGTTCCCTCCCATCTGGTAACTTTCACTTACCTTATTTTTCAATATTTTTAGGGGTGGGGTACGGGGGATACCCCTGAGTCCCATTCCCTTCGACCTCCGGGGTACTTACCTTTAATAATGCTGCACTTTTTGCCTCTTTATCCGCCAAATTGTTCCCTCTAGTTTGAAACTGTCTCCCTGTTTGGTTCCCTTTTACATGCACAATTGAAATTGCGTCTGGCTCTCTGATTGCTTCTAGGATTTGCTTTATTAATTCTCCATGAATTAATCCCCTTTCCCGAGTATTAATTAAACCTTTTTCTTTTCAAAAATTTTTCCAAAGGTGTGAACTACTACAAACGCATATTTGAATCTGTGAAGATTGTCCTTTTCTTTCCCCTTAACCTTTTTAATGCTTGCAACCCCGCATACAATTCACATGCCTGCACAGACCAACTTGCACTCAGGGGACCTGACTCCACTACCTCCCCTGTTTTACCATCCACAATCGCATATCCTGACTTCCTTTTTCCTTCAACAACTCTCGCTGATCCATCCACAAACCATTTCTCACCTTCCTCTAACTCTTCTTCCTCTAAGTCTGTTTTGATTCTTGTCTGTAATTCTACCACCTCAGCACACTCATGTGTAGTTTCTTCTGGAGCTTCCCCAAACAGAAACTCAGCAGGGTTTAATGCAGAAGTTGTCCATAATTCTAAATTATGTGAGTCTATTAGCATGGCCTCATATTTTAATAACCTCGCATCTGTGAGCCACTTATCCGCCTTTTGTTGCAGTATGCTCCTTACATTATGGGGAGTATACACTATTAACGAGGCTCCTAACGTTATTTTCTTTGCCTCCCCCACTAACAATGCTACTGCCACAATTGCCTGTAGGCAGGTCGGCCAGTCCCTGCTTACAGGGTCTAAAAGCTTTGATACAAACCCCACAGGTTTTCTGTCCCCTGCCCATTCTTGTGTCAATACCCCATGGGCAGTGTGATTACTAACATCTGAACAACTTAAATACCTTTTTGCATCAGGGAGACTTAAAACCAGTGCTGTTATTTTTTTGAATCTTTCTTCATTCTGTTTTGTCATTTTTAATCTATCAGTGGTAAGTTTCTCATATAAGAACTTTACCTTTTCACTGTACCCTTCTATCCACTGTCTGCAATACCCCAGAAGTCCCAATGTCTGTTTTACCTCTCTTTTTGTTTGTGGGAGAGATAGAGCAACAATCCCTGCTACTCTTTCAGGGTTCAATTTCTTTTTCCCTTTTGTTAGCCAGTGTCCTAAATATTTAACTTCGGGTTCAGTAACCTGGAGCTTGGACTTAGAAACTTTCAGTCTTTTCTCCCCCAGGAAATTTAGTAATTTTATAGAGCTTGTTCTTACATCCTCTTCTTTTTGACCTGTTACCAATAAGTTATCCATCAAATTACCCATGTCTTTCTTAAAGGCTCTGACATCCCCGGTGTTAATTGGCACATTTACAAAACCGATCACTCCAGGAACGGTGGGGACTTCTTTCAAAGGGAAGAGATTATACTTATCTCCCTCGTCCCGTCTATCATTATGATTCACCCTCTTTGTCTTGTACCGAGTTCTGTTTGCCGGGGGAGAACTAATTTACTCAGCGGGAGGGGTCCTGTGCTTTTTTATTACTAGTGGTGGAGGGGGTGGGGGTTGGGGTGCTGCTGGAGCCTGCTCCGGTGGGACTGAGGCTTCTGGCAGCTGTCCAAGCATCAGGGCTGCCGGAGTTTGCACAGACTGATGCGGGAAACCCCCCAGTCCCGGCAGGGGCGCCGGAGCCCGTGCCGGCTGAGATCCGGGATAGGGATGAGATTAATGTGGGAGGTTTGCGGGCATCGGCACCGGGACCGGAGCCTGCATGGGTTGGGGTTCGGGGTTGAGATATGGGGTGGAAGGTTGTCTAAAGGTTCCCATGTTTCGCCCGGAGTTGCGGCACCCCCGCATGTTTTTACGGGGAACAATCCTGTGCTAGCATATTTCCAAAGTTTGGCGTAATCCCTTTCCTCCTTATCTGGTGGATATTTACTGTTTATGTGATTGAGCAAGGCTCGGCAAGTCCATTTCTCGAGCGTACCAAAAATGGGCTAAACTAGATGTTCCCTTATTTCCTTTTCTCCCCATTCTTCAATACAATAATGGATCATTTTTTCTTTACACCTCCCTCTCCTCCCGAGACACTCCTCCCAATGTTCCAAAATCCATTCCAACGGGCTGTCTCTTGGGATTTTAGGCAATTTGTCCCCTCACGCATTTAAGGGCCTTTTTGGGGCTTTTCCCTGAATTTTGCTTTTTCTGCCCCATCCTTAAACGAATGGAAAATTTCCTTACCTTGTTTTTATGCTGGACTCGTCCAGATGACCTCTTTTAGGAGTTTAGAGGTACTGTATTAGTTTTTAATTTATTTTTCCCCACAGGAAGAATTTCAGGGGATTTTGGGGGATTTGGGGCGGATTTGGGGGATTTCAGGGAATTTGTGGAGGGATTTTGGGGGATTTGGGGAGATTTGGGGAAATTTGGGGGATTTTGGGGATTTCAGGGGATTTTGGAGGATTTTTAGGAGAGTTCACGGGGATTGGGGAGGATTTGGGAGAGGATTTTGGGGGGATTTTGGAGAGATTTTGGGGTTTTCAGGGGATTTTGAGGGATTCTGGGGTGGATTTGGTGGGATTTTGAGAGATTTTTGGGGGATTTGGGGGATTTTAAAGGGATTTTGGGGGAATTTCTTGGTGGATTTTGGTGATTTTGGGGAGATTTGGGGGAATTTGGGGGAATTTCAAGGGGATTTTGGGGGGTTGGAGGGATTTTGGGGGTTTTGGGGCAATTTAGGGGAGATTTTGGGGTTTTCAGGGGATTTTGAGGGATTTTGAGAGATCTTTGGGGGTTTGGGGGGAATTTGGGGAGATTTGGGGGTTTTGGAGGGGGATTTAGGGGATTTCAGGGGATTTTAGGGTTTCTCCAGAACCCTCCAGATCCCCCCAGACAAACTCCCCCAAACCCCCCAGACCCCCCGAAGCCCCCAGACTCACTGGGGCCCGTCCTGGATCAGGGGGGCACGGGCCGGTGGAACAGGAGCCACTTCCAGGGACCCTCGAGACTTTTTGGGGAGGGGGCACCGTGGGAGACCCCCCAAACTGAGGGGGATCCCCTTCCCCCCAAAACCCCCCAGAGCCCGGTCAGGGTGGGGCTGGGACCCCCCAGGAACCCCAAACCAACCCTGGGACCTCCCCAGGAACCCCAGCGGCCGGGAGGCGGGTGTTGCTGAGGGAGCCAGCGCTGATTGGTTGGCTCGGGGAGAGGCGCGCCGCTATTGGCTGGGAGGGGCCCGCGCGCGTGGCGGACAGAGCGTGACGGGAGATCGGCTGTGTAGGAACCTGAGGTAGGGCCGGGGGAAATGGGGGGATTTGGGGGAATCTGAGGGGAATTGAGGAGTCTGAGGTGCTTTTGGGGAGGCTTTGGGGGCGAAATGGGGGATTTAGGGGGTCTGAGGGGTCTGAGGTGGGTCTGGAATGGATGTGGGGGCTCTGTGGGGAATTGAGGGGTCCGAGGTGGGGCCGGGGGAAATGAGGTGCTTTGGGGGTCTCTGAGGGGAACTGAGGGGTCTGGGGAAGCTTTGGGGGAATTGGGGTATCTGAGGTGGAGCCGGGGGCACATGGGGAAGTTGGGGGTCTGAGGGAAGTGAGGGGTGTGAAGTGGGTCCCGAATGGATTTGGGGCGATTTGGGGGGTCTGAGGGGAATTGAGGGGTCTGAGGTGCGTTTGGGGAGGCTTTGGCAAAACTGCCCCGAAACACCCCAAATCCCAGAGCAACGCCCCAAAATCCCTGAGACACGCCTCAAAACTGCCCCTGAGTACCCCAAAACACCCCAAAATCCCAGAGCAACGCCATGAAGATCTCCTTCGCCAAAAAGTGACCCAAACCCACCTGAAACACCCCCAAACCCGAAAAAATGGGCCTGGAATACCCCAAAATTCCAGAGAAATGCCTCAAAACCGCCCCTCAATACCCCAAAACTGCCCCAAAACATCCCCAAGTCCCTTCAGGCTGCCCCAAAATCAAGTAGAAACACCCCAAAATCCCATGGAAACATCCTAAAATCCCTCCAAACCACCCCAAAATGCCTCAAAGCTGCCCCCAAATATTCCAAAATTGCTCAAAACCAGCCCCAAACACCAAAAATCCCAGAAAACTGCCCCAGAAATGGTCCTGACCCTGCCCCAAACCTCCCAGCTGCCCCCACTCTCCCAGGTAAGTTCAGCTCGGGCCAAATCCTCCTTTCTTTATTCCAAATATTTTTTTTAACCTCAAATCTTCTTTTTTCCAACCCCAAAATCCTTCTTTGTGCGCCCCAAATGTCCTTTTCAGACCCCAAATTCTCATTTTCCCAGCTCAAATTCTCCTTTTCACACCCCTAAATCTTTTCAGCATCCAAAATCCCTTTTCCCACCTCAAAATCTTTTTCCACCCCAAATCTACTTTTTCAATCCCAAATCCTTTCCTGTCCACCCCAAAATCCCTTTTCCCACCCAAAATCTCTTTTCAATCCCAAATCCCCTTTTCACCCCAAAATCCTGACCTCAAATCCTCAAACCCTACTCTAAACCCTTTTTCCTGCCCCCAAATCTCCTTTTCCATCCCAAAATCTCATTTTTATATCCCAATTTCTTCCCTTTTACCCCAAAATCTCCTTTTCCACCGCAAATTCACTTTTAGGGGTTCCCCAGGGGTTTTTGGGGTTTCCCAGGGGTTTTTGGGGTTTTTCCCACCCCAGCATTGTACCCAGGGTCTCTGTGCAGACATTGCATCTGGCACTGCCCCCACCCCAAATAAATCCACAATAAATCCCAAATCAACCCCAAATCAATCCCCAAATCAACACCAAATAAACCCCAAATGACCCCTGCTGTGCCCCCCAGGGTGGAGTGGTTTTGGAGGGGAGTTTGGGGTCAGGTGGGTTTGACCCCAAAGTTTGGGGATGGGGGAGGTTTGATCCTAAAGTTTGGGGGGGGTTGACACCCCAGGGTTTGGGATCAGGGGGTTTGACCCCAGAATTTTGGGATCGGGGGTTGGACACCCCAAATATTTCAAACCCCAGAGTTTGGGATTGGGGGTTGACACCTCAAGGTTTGGAGTCTGAGGGGGTTTGATCCTAAAATTTGGTGTCGAGGGTGTTTTACACCTCAGGATTTGGGGTTTGGGGGTGTTGGTCCTAAAGATTGGGATTTGGGGGTTGGACACCAAATTATGGGGATTTGGGGGGTTTAACTCCAGAGTTTGAGAACTGAGGGGGGATGGGTGATCTTAAAATTTGAGATTTGGGGGTATTGACACCCCAGGGTTTGGGTTTTGGGGGTTTTGACCCCAGAATTTGGGGATTTGGGGGCTTTAACCCCAAATTTTGGGATCAGAGGGGTTGGACACCCCAAATATTTCAAACTCCGACGTTTGGGGATTGGGGGTTTTGATCCCAAATTTGGGGTTTGGGGGTGTTTGACCCCAGGATTTGGGGGGTTTTGACCCCCCCCCAGGTTTGGGGTAAAGGTTGAGATCAAAATGATTCCCTGAAAACAGCGGCAGGATCGGGATTGGGAACAGGATCGGCATTGGGAATGAAATAGGATTGTAGTGGGAATGGGATTGGGATTGGGGACAGGATTGGGAACGGGATCAGGATTGGGAATGAAATAGGGATTTGGAATGGGTACCAGGATCAGGATTGGGAAGGGATCGAGATTGCAAATGAGATCGGGATCAGAAACAGGAATGAGATCAGGATTGGGAATGGCAACGGGATCAGGATTGGGAATGGGAGAGGGATAAGGTTTAGGATTGGGAATTGGGAACAGGATTGGAATTGGGAAAGAAAATGGGAATGGGTTTGGGAATGGGAACAGGATCGAGAATGGGAATCGGATTTGATTCGGGATTGAGAATGGGAATGGGAACACTAAAGGAAACAGGATCACGAATGGAAAAAAGGATTGGGAATGGGAATGGAATTAGGGATTGGGAATGGGAATGGAAATAGGGATTGGGAATGTGAAAGGGATTGGAATTGGGAAAAGGATTGAGATTGGAAATGAGATTGGAATCAGAAATGGGAACGAAATTGGGAATGGGAACAGGAACAGGATTGGGAATGGGAATGAGATAGGGATTGGGCATGAGATAGGGATTGGGAACAGGAATGGGATTAGGATTGGAATGGGAATAGGAATGGGATCAGGATCAGGACCAGGAACAGGACTGGGAACGGCATCAGGAAGGGGAACGGGAAGAAGATTGAGAATAAAAACGGGAATGAGATAGGGATTGGGAATAGGATTGGGAACAGGATCGGGATGCTAAAGCTGTGACATAAATGGGTGCCTTGGCTGGGAAATCTCAAATTGGAGAACCAAAACTAGGATGGGCAGGAACAACTTTTCCATGCTGGGAACTGGAATTCCAGAGCCTGGCAGTGTGAGCCATGCAGGACCATGCAGACTGGGATCATGGGGGCTGGGATGACATGGACTGGGATCCTCCAGACTGGGACTGCACAGACTGGGACCAGATGGATCAGGGCCATGCAGAGTGGGATTGTACAAACTGGGATCCCATGGACTGGGATTGTACAAACTGGGACCATATGGACCGGGATGGCTGCTCCAGAACGATGTGAACTGAGACGGTCCCGCCCCTCCCAGGGTCCCTCCCAGTC
Organism: Luscinia megarhynchos; assembly: GCA_034336665.1. Lineage (NCBI taxonomy): Eukaryota > Metazoa > Chordata > Aves > Passeriformes > Muscicapidae > Luscinia > Luscinia megarhynchos. Next base: position 44,036 of record JAPFBE010000261.1, on the reverse strand, counting down.
CTGCCCAGTCCCGTGTGGGGGCGCAGCCAAAACTCCCCGCAGTGAACAAGGAGGTCCCAGAGCGCTCCTGGTGTCGGTCTCTGTCCTGGTCCCGGTCTCAGGCTCAGTTTGGAGCAGTCCTGGAGCGCTCCTGGTGCTGATTCTGGTCCCGGTCTGAATCTCGATCCCGAGCGGTGCTGGTCTCAGGCTCAGTCACGGTCCTATAGCGGTGCCAGTCTTGGTGCCGGTTTCGTTTTCAGTTTTGGTCTCAGTCTCGGAGCGGTTCCGGTCCCAGTGCTGGTACTGGTGCCAGTGTTGATCCCAGAGTGCTCCCAGTGCCAATCTCACTGTCAGACCCAGTCATGGAGCGGTGCCAGTCTCAGTTCTGGTGCCGGTGCCGCTCTCAGTCTCAGTCCTGGAGCTCTCCTGGTGCCCGTCCCAGTGTCGGTGCTGGTCTCAGTCTTGGTCCCAGCAGAAATTCAGGGCCCAGTCTCGGTCTTGGTCCCAGTCTCAGTTCCAGTTCTGGAGTGGTGCTGGTCTCAGTTCTGGTGTCAGTTCTGTTCCCAGTCCTGGTCTCGGTCTCCTTTCTGATGTTGGTCTCAGTATTGATGCTGGTGCTGGTTCTGGTGTTGGTCTTGGTCTTGGTTCCAAAGATTTTAGGCCCATTTGGCTGATTTTATGCCAAAGTGGGATTTTAGACTGGATTTTAGGGCCCTTTTGGACAATGTTAGGCAAATTTGGATGATTTTAGATCACTCTTGTGTGGATTTGAGGTCCCTTTGGCTGATTTTTAGGCCAAACCTGGTGGATTTAGGCTGCATTTGAGGGCTTTTGGGTGATTTTAGGCCAAACCAGGCCCCTTTAGGACCGCCTGGCCCTTTGGCCCCGCCCCTTTCCCCTCACAGTTCCTGGCCTTTTCTGACCCCGCCCCTTTCCTCTCGGTTTCTGCCCATTTATTAGCCCCGCCCATTATACTCACAGCCCCTGTCAATCATTAACCTCTCCTCTTTCCTTCCAACCGAGCCCTTGTGTTTGCCCCGCCCCATTCCCCTCTAAGCCCCGCCCATCTCCTGGCGCATTCACCCCGCGCATGCTCAGAACACCCAAAAGTGCTTCACCGCCATCTTTGCTGCTGGTCCCTGGCCCGGCTGCAGCGTGTCCGAGAGCTGCGGTGGGGCTGGGGGATCTATAGGGGATCTACAGGGGATCTGGCATGACTACGCCCCTGGGGCATTTCTGGGGTCTGCAAAGGGCATTGGGGGCTCTGTGGGGTCCCTAAAGGGGGTTTGGGAGGTCCATAGGGGATCTATAGGAGCCTGGAGGGGGCTTTACCGCCCTGGGGGTTTCTGGGGTTTTGTATAGGGGATTTGGGCTTGTCTATAGGGGATTTGGGGGCACTGGGTAGTCTATAGGGAATCTATAGGGGATCTGTCGGGGACTGGGTGGGGCTGAGGGTCTCTATAGCAGATTTGGGCTTGTCTGTAGGAGATTTTGGGGGTCCCTTAAGGGGGATTGGGATTTTGATAGGGGATTTGGGGGCACTGGGTTTTCCCTAAAGGCACTCTGAGAGAATTATGGGGTCTACACCAGGAAGTTTTTTCAAATTTTGTGTCCAAACATGGGAATTTTTAGGTTTCTATTGGGAATTTTTGAAATTTTGGGGACCTCAAATGGAATTTTGGAGGATCCCATAGGGAATTTTTGTGGTCTTTATAGGCAAACTTGGGTCCAAACATGGGAAGTTTGGGTTCTCTACAGGAAATTCTTGGGATCGCCTTAGGGAATATTTGGGAATTCAGGGTCCAAATGTGGGAATTTCTGGGTGAGAATTTTGGGTGCCAAAATACAGCAGTGAGCAGCTGGCATGAAGCCCATGAGACCCAGGGCTCAGATTTTAGGGTGATTTTGGCTCCCTTGGGGGGTTTCAGGCCAGTTTGGGTGTGTTTAGGTTCATTTGGGTGATTTTAGGAAAAAGGAGGTGGTTCTAGGGTGATTTTAGGCCCATTTTTGTGATATTTGGCAAAAGCAGGCACTTTCAGGGTAGATTTTATACACATTTAAGTGATTTAAAGGTGATTATAGGCAACTTGGTGTGGGTTTTCAACCACTTTGGGCAGTTTGAGACACTCTGGTTAGATTTCAATTGCATTTGGCTAATTTCAGGCCAAAGCTGATGGGTTTTAGGCTGGATTTTAGGTCCCTTTTGGACAATATTAGGCACATATGGATGATTTTACACCCCTTGGTGTGGATTTGAGGCCTCTCTGGCTGATTTTAGGCCAAACTTGGTGGATTGAGCCTGAATTTGGTGCTTTTTATTGGTGATTTTTGGGCAAAGTGAATCCTTATAGGACCTTTGGCCCCGCCCCTTTCCCCTCACAGTTCCCGCCCTTCCCTTGACCCATCCCATCCCAGTTCGTGGTTCGGAAGGGGCAGGAGGAGGAGGGAGGGAGGGAGGAAGAGTTAGAGTGGCTGCAGAAGCCGGAGGGGACAAGGAACGATTCGAGCGCCAGCCCGGAGCTGCCTGAACTCGCAGCCCCCCGGGACCATCGCCCTCCATCCCGCAGGTGCCCAGGGAGGGAGACCTTCATCCAAATATCCCTGGGGAGTCCCTGGCTTTGGAGATTTTTGGGGGGATGTTTGGACCTTGCCAGGCTCCAGTGGAGCAGATGACCCTCGGGGGGATATCAGGGGGTCCCCGGGAGGTGTTTTTGGGGGTCCCGGTGGGTGCGGGCAGAGCCCCGGCGGGGGTCGGGGGGATGGGGGTCCCCCCGCGGTGGGGGTTGGGCTTCCCGGGCCGGGCCCTGCGAGCTCTGCCGGGGCCACGTGGGGAGCGCGCGGGAGCGGCGGGATCGGCGGGGGGACAGCGGTTTTGGGGAGCCCCGGGAGAGGCGCGGCTTCCCTGAGCGGGAGCGCAGAGAGAGGAGAGCCCCAGAAGGGCAAAGCGGGGAGCCCGAGAGGGGGACCCCTGGCATTGCCGGGACCCCGGCGGGGGTGCTGGGGCTGGAGGGGCGGCATGGCCGGGAAAGGGCTTCGGGGCTCCCGGTGCCGCCAGTGGCTGCTCCCAGCATGAGCCCAGTTGCTCCCCGCGTGTGCTTCCAGTTTCCTCGGCACTCCCAGCATGAGCCCGGTCACTCCCAGCCATTCCCTATTATGATGGATTTTGCCCCAGCACGGTCCCAGTTGCTCCCGTTTCCTCCCAGGGTCACTGAAACTGAGAGAAAAAACAAAATCCTCCAACAACAATTTAAAATTTAGAGAGTCAAGGCATTACTTTATTATCATGGCAGGATGTTGTGGCCAGGATGTAGCACAGAAATCTTCTCATCCACACATAACCCGTGTGTGCAGAGAGAATCATTCCATGACTCTCCGTTTTTAGGTGATTTTTCAGTTCTTTTATACAGCCATAGAAATTAATTGGGTCAGTGTTCTTTGGTCTCAAGTTGCAAACACTCAGTTCCTAATATTTGGTCTCATTTTGGATCCGGATTTCTCCCCTTCTGATGTTAATTGGATCTTCATTCCCTGATTTTATCAGTCTTTTCAGAGGAGGTGTCTGCAATTTGCCAGAGGCTGAGTCTGGGGTGGATGTTCCTGGGTGGCCACTGATGTTCTGTTAATGGCCGCTGATGGCCCTTGAGCATTCCAGCTGCTCTCAGTGTGTTGATGTGTTGAGTTCATCCCACCCCACCTGGTGCAGCAATGCCCTGCAAAGAAAATTAAAAGTCTCTTAGGGCAAAGGCAACCAAAACCTCTTGATTAAAATTACAGAAAATTTTTAAACGGATACATTTTCCAACACCACTTTGGTCCAGTGTGTTCCCAGTTCTCCCAGCTGCCCCTAGCACAGTCCCAGTCACTCCCAGTACTATCCCAGTATGAGTCCAGTATGAGTCCAGTCTCTGCCAGCAGGGCCCCAGTCACTCACACTTGCCCCCAGTTGCCCCAGCATGGTCCCAGTTTTCCCCCAGCACAATCCCAGTCTCTCCCAGTTAGGTCCCAGTCACCACCCCTACGGTCTCAGACACTCCCAGTATATCCCAGTTGCCCTGAACAATCTCATAGTCATTTCCAGGCACTCCCAGTTACCTCAACGTGGTTCACTTGCCCCAGTTTTATCCCAGTTACCCCTACAATACTCCCAGTGCCTCTCAGCATGGTTTTGGGGTTTTTTTGGGTGGGGAGGGGAATTTTTAGAGAATTCAGAACTCCAAATCTGATCCCAGTCACTCTTAGTCATCCTCTATTATGATGGAACTTCCCCCTTGCACGGTCCCAGTTGCTCCCAGTTCCTTCCATTTTCATCCAGTGTGTTCCCAGCTCTCCCAGTCGCCCCCAGTACAGTCCTTCAGGCCAAAAGCTGATGGGTTTAGGCTGGAGTTCTTGGAAAATATTAGCTCGTTTATGATTTTACACCACTTGGTGTGAATTTCAGACATCTCTGGCAGATTTTAGGCCAAGGTGGTAGATTGAGGCTGCATTTGGTGCCATTTATTGGTGATTTTTGGGGCAACACAAATCCCGCCCTTCCCTGACCCATCCCATTTCAGTTCGTGGTTCGAACGGGGCTGGAGGAGGGAGGGAGGAATAGGCGGAGTGGCAGCAGAAGCAGGAGGGAACAAGGAACCATTCAAGCGCCAGCCCGGAGCTGCCTGAACTCGCAGCACCCCCTGGGGACCATCGCCCCCATCCTGCAGGTGCCCGGGGAGGGGAGCTCGCCCCAAATATCCCGGGGGGCTCCCTGGGTTTGGGATTTTGGGGGGATATTTGGATGTTGCCAGGCTCTGGCGGCGCAGATGGCCCTCGGGGGACATCGGGGTCCCAGTCTCTCCCAGTATGAGGCCATGGCCCCCAAGTGCTCCCTGTCAATGCCAGCATGACCCCAGTAGCCTCCAGTCTAATCCCTGTGACTCGCTGTCTCTCCCAGCATATCCCAGTCACCCCCAGCATGCTCTCAGTCACTCTAATTTCTTCCCACTTGCTTTCAGCATGATTCCAGTTGTTCATAGCCACTCCCAGTCCATCCCAGTATGAATGCAGTCCCCTCAGTGTGCTCCCAGTCTCACCCAGCATGGACCCAGCTGCTCTCCCTGTTTGATCCCAGGATGATCCCAGTTGCTGCCAGCATCGTTCCAGTTGTTGCCAGTTCCTCCCAGGATGATCCCTAGAGTAGCCTCAGTCTCTCTCAGCATTGTCCCACTATCTTCCAGTTGTCCCCAGTATGGTTCCATTTCCCCCAGTATGGTTACAGACACTCTCATTATATCCCAGTTTCCCCAGTAAGGTTCCACTTGTCTCAGAATGATCCCAGTCTTTCCCAGTTCCTCCCAGTTGTCTCCAGCCTGATCCCAGTTTCTGTCAGTGTCCCATACTCCCAGTTGCTCCCAGTATGATCCCTGTTATGGCCTCAGTCCCCTCAGCATGGCTCCAGTACTTTTCAGTTAGCCCAGTTGCCCCCAATATATCCACATTTTCCTCCCATCATGGGCCCAGTAGCTCCCAGTAAGCCCCAGCCAGGTTCCATTCCCAATCATTGTAATCCCAGTGGCTCTCACGCTGATCCCAGTAGGTCCCGTAGTCACTCCCAGTATGGGCCCTGTCACATCCAGTATGACCCCAGTCACTTCCAAATCCTCCCAGTATTCTTCCAGTCATGCCCAGAGTGACTCCCAGTCAATCCCAGTATGGTTCCAGTTGTGATCAGCCCTTCTCCATCATTCCCAGTCTGATTGCAGTATGATCCCAGTCATTCTCAGATATTCCCAGTACTATTCCAGTGACTCCCAGTACAATCCTAGACATTTCCAGTAAGATTCCAGTATGAATCTGACATGGGCACAGCTACTCCCATTATCATCCAGTGTGGTTCCAGTTAGTCCCATTTCCCCCCAGTGTGGTTTCAGTCTCTCCCAGTGCATCCCAGTTGCCACCAGCATGTTCCCAGTCACTTTCTGTTGCTGCCATTATGATCCAGTGTAATCCCAGTATTTCTGAGCACAATTCCAGTTTCTCCCATTTCCTCCCTGTGTAATCCCAGTTGCTTCAGCGCAGTCTAAGTCACTCCATAGATGATCCCAGTCCCTCCCAGAATGGTCCCAGTCATATGCAGTTCCCCCAGTAAAGAGTAGTAGCTTCCACTGACTCCCCACTATCCTTCCCAGTATCATTCCCAGGCACTCCCAGTTACCTCAGCGTGGTTCACTTGCCCCCAGTTTTATCCCAGTTACCACTGGTATAGTCCCAGTGCCTCTCAGCATGGTTTGTTTGTTTTTTTAGTGAAGTGGAATGTTTGGAGGATGCAGAACTCCAGAGCAGAGCAGAAAATGCCCCTTGGGGGGACACTGGGGGGTCCCGGTGGCAGCTGCCGGCAGAGGCAGCCTGGAGGAGCAGAGCCCTGTGTCCCCCAGGAGCCCAAAGTGGGGAGCCCAGAAAGGGGGGAGCGGCGCCATTGGCAGGACCCTCAACGGTCTGGAGAGGGGCAGGGGGGACTCCTTGGAACTCCCGCACCCCAAAGGAGAGAATAAGGGGAGATAGGAGCCTGGGACCCCAAAATCCCCCAGCATCCCTAAATGGGGAGAGGGAAGAGGGGGGAGCTTTTTGGATTGCTGGGACTCCCAGCAGCCTGGGGAGGGCGGGCACCGAGTAGATGGCGGACCCCCAATAGAAGCGTGACCCCCAGCATGTGGGATGGGGGGGAACCCCCGAAGACCAAAGGGGAGGGAGCACTGCCAGGAACTCCTGGGAGGCATTTTCAGGGCTGACTGTTGGTGTTTGGGAGGTTTTGATGGAGCCCAGATGCCCGGAGACTTCTAGAGATGGACTTGGGCAGGAGGAACGCCCAACACGACGCGCTCATCCCTTGTTTTTCCCCAACCAGGATTTCCCAATTTTAGCCCTTGGCCGATGGAGGAGGAGGAGGCTGCGAGGAAGAGGAAGATGGCCCAGGAGCCCCAGGCAGGTGAGGAGGAAGTCAGTGCCCCTTTCCCCCTCTGTCTTGCTCCATCTCCCAGCCCAGCACGGCCCCGGCTGCAGGACACCCCACTGCCAACACCAACCTGCCGGGGACTCACTTGGGGGATCTCCTTCCCCTTCCCTCTGGCACGGAGGCAAATCCCATCCTCTCCTTGTCCTTCCTCGCCCAGACAAGCAGCTGAGCACGGAGAGCAGGGAGGACAAATCCCCGCGGCAGAACCTGGTGGAAGAGGCCGTTTGCAGCGGCTCCACGGCACAGGAATCCAACGGGGAGGAAAAGCCGCGGAGATCCCGCACCAGGAGGGGCTGGCAATGCAGATCGCAGGGATCTGCGGAGGAAAGACCCAGCCTGGGCCGGGCAGGCGGCCGGAGATGGAGCCAGAGCTCGCACCTGGAGGTCCATGAGCAGCTTCGTGATGTGGAGAAGCGCCACAAGTGCTCAGAGTGTGGGATGAGCTTCAGATGCAGGTTCCTCCTGATCCCCCACCAGAGGATCCACACTAGGGAGAGGCACTACAAGTGTGGGGAGTGTGGAAAGAGGTTTCACACCAGCTCTAATCTCCTCAAGCACCAGCGCACGCACACAGACGAGAAGCCCTTCCGATGCCCCGACTGTGGGAACGGATTCAGGGAAAACTCCAAACTCACCAGGCACCAGCGCATCCACACTGGGGAAAAGCCCCACGAGTGTGAGGAGTGTGGGATGAGCTTCAGCCGGAGCTCCAGCCTGATCAGCCACCAGAGGATCCACACTGGGGAAAAGCCCTACAGGTGTGAGGAGTGTGGGGAGGGCTTCAGGCAGCGCACCCAATTGATCTGTCACAAGTACATCCACAGTGGGGAAAGGCCACACAAGTGTGCGGACTGTGGGAAGGGCTTCAGGCAGCATTCCAGCCTAATCCTTCACCACAGGATCCACACTGGGGAGAGGCCCTACGAGTGTTCTAAGTGTGGGATGAGGTTTCTCACCAGCTCTAAGCTCCTCCGGCACTACCAGACACACATGGAGGAGAGGCCCTTCGAGTGTCCTGACTGCGGGAAGGGCTTCAGACGAAACTCCCACCTCATCCACCACCGGTGTATCCACTCTGGGGAGAGGCCCTACGAGTGTGAGGAGTGTGGGAGGAGCTTCTCCCGCAGCTCAATCTTGATCCAACACCAACGGAGGCACCAGTAAGGGAAGCCCTGCGAGTGCCCTGAGTGCCAAAAGAGCTTTGTGCGCTGCTCCAACTCCATCCCCCACTGCAGGACCCACGTTGGGCAGAGCCCTGGTGACCCACATTCCCTGGGATCCATGTTGGGAAGACACCTGCCTGGTTGTCCTTTTGTTTTGGCCTTCGTTTTTCTCTCTTCTCCATCTCTTTGTGCTCCAAAAGCCAAGAGGGATCAATCTGTCACCTCAAAACCTCCCAAATCCAAGTAAAAACACCTCAATTTTGACTGAAAAGGGATCAATCCAACTACAAAGTGCCTTGTTCCCTCCTCAAAACCACTCGATCCCACATGGACTTTGCTGAATTCCAGAGTCACCGGGGATAGAAAAGGTTGGAAGGAGACTGTGAGAAGTGGGATCCAAATTTGGAGCAGTGGGATCAGGATTGTGTGGGGCTGGCTGAGGAGGATGTATTTGATTTTAAATAAAACTTTGACAATTCCTGATTTCTGTCTCATCCTCTTTCAATCAGGTCCAGTTCTGTTTTCAGTGGCACCTTTTCAGCTGATTGTGTTTGTGTCCTCCTTTCTCTCCTGCCTCTCTCTGCCTGCTCTGTTTCTCTCCCTTGACCCAGGGCAGCTCCCACCAAAGACCCTGCCCTGATTCAATTCCCAGTGCAGGAGCTGCAACAGCCATGGGTGAAGTTCTGAAGGCTGGCAGTGAAATGTCCCTGTAAGATCTTGCTGCACTTGGCTTTTGGCCCCTTCTGAAGAGCTTTGCCTTCAAGGGCAGGAAAATCTTTTCCTGGCTGGGAACTGGAATTCCAGAGCCAGGCAGTGTGAGCCATGCTGGCCCATGCAGTCTAGGATCATGGTGGCTGGGATGACATGGACTGGGATTCTCCAGACTGGGACGGCACAGACTGGGACCTTATGGATCAGGGCGCTGCAGAATGGGATTGTGCAAACTGGGATCTCACAGTCTGGGATTGTACAATCTGGGACCATATGGACCGGGATGGCTGCTCCAGAACGATGCAAACCGAGGCGTTCCTGCCCCACCCAAAGGTCCCTCCCAGTCCCGCCCAGTCTCGTGTGGAAGCGCAGGCAAATCTCCCCACAGTGGATGCGGAGGTCCCAAAGCGCTCCTGGTGTTGGTCTCAGTCTCAGTTTGGAGCACTCCCGGAGTGCTCCTGGTGCTGATTCCTGTCCTGGTGTGAATCTCGATCCCAGAGCCACCCCGGCCTTGGTCTCAGTCTTGGTCATATACTGGTGCCAGTGTCGGTGCCAGTGCTGGTTCTGGTTTCAGTCTCTGTCTTGGTTTTGGAATGGTTTCAGTCCCAGTGGTGGTGCTGGTGCCAGTGTTGATCCTGGTGTGCTCCCAGTGCCAACGTCAGCCTCAGGCCCGGTCCTGAAATGGCGCCAGTCTCAGTTCCCCTGCGGGTGATGCTTTTAGTCTTAATTCTGGAGGTCTCCCTGTGCCACTGCTGATCCTGGTCCCAGAGCAGTCCTGGAGTGCTCCCAGTGCTGGTTGCAGTGTCCGTCATGGTCTCAGTCTTGGTCCCAGTGCCAGTTCTGGGGACAGTTTCGGTCCCAGTCCAAGTCCCAGTGCCCGTCTTGAAGAGGTGCCACTCTTGGTTCTGCTGTTGATTCTGGTCCCAGTTTTGATCTCCATCTGGTTCTGATGCTGGTCTCGGTGCCGGTCCCAGGGAATTTTATCAACGATTGAGAGACAGGGACTACTGACTCATGATCAGAATCCAAAGCTTTTTTGGGCTACATTTGCTTATAGAGCATTTTTAGGAAGGCAGTAATTTTTACTACATTCATTGTGTTAAACATCACGCAGACAAACTTTACATTTCTCCTTATTTAGTTCAATCTTCTTTCCTGTTGCCAGTCTCGATCCAATCTTCTTGTAATCGTCAAAGCTCTGTTTGTTCTTGCCAGGGTGTCCTGGTTTTCAAACCGCAAATGGTAATTAAATCCACAGCACTCTCTGTCTCAGCTTCCACAGTGCTGGTCTCAGTCTGGTTCGACAGCGGTGCCAGTCTCAGTGCCGGTGCCTGTTCTGTTTTCAGTCTTGTACTCAATGTTGGTCTTGGTCTCGGTTTTAGAGCGGTCCCAGTCCCTGTGCTGGTACCGGTGTTGGTGTTTGTCTCAGAGACCTCCCAGTGCCAATCTCAGTGTCAGTTCTGGTGCCAGAACAGTGTCAATCTCAGTTCTGGTGCCGGTGCCGGTCTTTGTGCTGGTCCCAGGGCAGTCCTTGATCTCTCCTGGTGCCCGTCCCGGTGTCGGTGCTGTTCCCAGTCTTGGTCCCAGTGCCAATTCTGAGACTGGTTCCAGTCTCAGTCTCTGGCCCAAATTCAGTTCCAGTGCTGGAGCGGTGCTGGTCTCAGTTCTGGTGTCAGTTCTGTTCCCAGTCTTGGCCTCTGTAGTGAATGTGCCAGGAGACCAGCTCCTTTTTCAAGGCCTTCATTGAAAATCAGCTCTGGGTGGGGCCCAAGTGGTTGCGCACAGCGCTGCTGCTTGGGAGGAGAGGTTCAGCTCCCTGCGACGCCTCACCACGGTATGGCTGTGTCGGGGGTGTCACCGGGAATGGGGGCAGCTGTGGGCTCAGCAGAATCTCCTCGTCTGACCTTGATCCCGTTTCCATCTCTATTGCTGTTTCCTTTGCTGGCTTTGTCCCCTTCATCTTCATCTCCATCTTCGTCTTCATCTTCATCTCCATCATCAACTCCATCCCTGTCTCCAACTCCATCATCTCCATCACCTCCATCACTGTCTCCATCATCTCCGTCTCCATCCTCATCATCTCCAACCATCTCTATCTCCGTATGCATCATCTCCATGATCTCCATCACTGTTGCCATCTTCATTTCCATCTTGTCTCCAACCCTCCCATCTCCATCATCTCCAACCCATCTCCATCACCAACTCCATCACCTCCATCTCCATCCTCTCCAACCATCTCTATCTCTATTTCCATCTCATCTCTGTCATCTTTATCACCTGCATCTCCAGCCCCATCTCCATCATCTCCACTCCATCTCCATCTCCACCCCCATATCCATCCATCTCTATGTCCATTTCCATCTCATCTCTGTCTTTTCCATCACTTCCATCTCCACCCCTATCCCCATCTCATCTCCATCACCTCCATCTCCATAATTTCCATCTCGATCCCCATCTCCATCATCTCCCATCTCCATAATTTCAATTTCTATTATGTCCATCACCTCCATCACCATCTCCATCATGTCCATCTCCACCCCACCCCATCCCACCCCACAGATTGAGAAGCTCAAGGCCGAGCAGAACAAGCAGCCACTGATGCCGCTCCTGACCCGCAAATTTTTGGGGGAACCCCCGAGGTGCTGACCCTCGCTGGCCAGAGCTTCAGCGTCACGTACATCCAGCACGAGCTGCGGCCGGAGCGCCTCCAGCCCAAGCTTGACCGCATCCAGACTCCGACCACCGAGGGAGGACCCTCTGAGCCACCCCCGTCCACCACCGCTGTCACCGTGGCCACCCCCGCCGAGCCCCCGGTGGCCCCCAAGGCCGAGGAGCCCGGTGAGGTCAGGTTGGTGCTGCTGGAGCAGCGCCGGGAGCGCCGGTTGGAGCGCCAGGAGTCCAGCGAGCCGGAGCTGCCACGGCACAATGGGAAGGGAGGCAGGTGAGCAAGAGGATGCTATGGGGACACCACAGGGACACCATGGGGACAGCAGGGAGGGGACGGGGCTGAGGTGACCCCAGCGTGGTCCCCAAATGTCCCTCAGCAGCAAAGCCACCTTGGCCGACATCATGGAGCAGCTGCAGGAGAAGGAGGTGGGCGGGCCCGTGCTGGGTTCGGTGAGTGCTTGGTGAACCCTTGGTGACCCTTTGGTGGCTCCTTGGATTCCTTCTTGTGTCCCTTTGGATTCCACTCAGTGTCCCCTGAATGTCCCCGTTCATGTCCCCACTGGACATCCCTCATTGTCCCCATTGGAGATCCCCTCAATGCCCCCTGGAGATCCCTCCATGTGCCCCTCAGTGTCCCCTCAATGTTCCCCTTGAGATCCTCTGTGTCCTCCTGTCTCACTCAACATCCCTCAGTGTCCCCTCAGTGTTCCTCTAATGTCCCACCGGACATCCTTCAGTGTCCCCTCCATGTCCTACTAAAGATCCTGTCCATGGCCTCCTGGAGATCCCTCAGTCTCCTCTCATTGTCCCTCCATGTCCCCTAAATGTCCACTCACTGTCCCTCCATGTCCCACCAGACACCCCTCAGTGTCCCCTCCATGTCCCCGCTCTATGTCCCCCTCATTGCCCCTCCTTGTCCCACCGCCCCATCCCTCACTGTCCCCTCATTGTCCTCCATGTCCTCTTGGATGTCCCCTCATGTTCCACTGGACATCTCTCAATGTCCCACTGGAGATCCTCTGTGTCCCCGTCAGGGTCTCCTCATTGTCCCCTCCACAGGACACCCCTCACTGTCGCCTCCATGTCCCTCAGTGTCCCACCGGACACCCCTTAATGTCCCCTCCATGTCCCCCTAAATGTCCCCTCAGTGTCCCTCCATGTCCCCACCAGATCCCTCTCAGTGTCCCCGTGGATATCCCCTCAGTATTCCACTGGCCATCCGTCACTGTCCCTCCATGTCCCACTGGATGTCCCTCTTTGTTCCCTCTATGTCCCCCTCATTGTCCCCTCAGTGTCCCACCAGCCACCCCTCACCGTCCCCTCCCATCCCCAGCCCCGTGACCGCGACTCCCCCGCCCGATTCCCCGCTGGCCCCGAGGCTTTGCTGGAGAGGACCCCAAGGCCGGACCCTTGGCGGGCGCGGGACCAGCTGAAGCTGTGGCGCCAGCCGCGCCCCAAGGACTCGACGCAGGGTCTGGGGGAGCCACGGCGCTCGCGGTCGGTGCTGACACAGGGCAACGCGCCCCCGCCACTGCCCCCCGCGCACACGGTGATGCACGAGGGGTTCCTGCTGTGCAAGCACGAGCTCAATGGTGCCGGCAAGAAGGCGTCCAACAGGTCTGGGGGTTCTCCAGGGGTTTGGGTTCATGGGTGATCCATTGGAATTTGGGGCATCATCAAGGGTTGTGGTTTATTGATGGAAGGAGTTCTACAAGGGTTGAGGGTTCATCAAGGGTTGGGGTTAATCAATGGAAGGGGCTCACCAAGGGTTGGGGTCTCACCAATGATCCATCAGAATCTGGGGGGCCATCAAGGGTTGGGGTTTATTAATGGAAGGAGTTCTACAAGTGTTGGGGTTCAGCAAGGGTTGGGTGTTTATCAAGAGTTGTGGTTCACCAAGAATTGGGGGTTCACCAACGGTTGGGGGACATCACTGGAAGGGGTTCTCCAGGGGTTGGAGTTCATTGATGATCCACTGGAATTTGGGCGTTCACCAAGAGATGGATGTTCATCAAGAGTTGGGTGTTCATCAAGAGTTGGGGTTCTTCAAGGTTCCACCAAAATGTGGGGGTTCATCAAGGGTTGGGGGTATTACACAAAGAGCTGGCAGATCATCAACTATGGGATTCACCAAGATTTGGGGTTAATCAAGGGTTGGAAATTCTCCAAGGGTTGGGGTCCATCAATCGTGGGCTTCACCAAGAGTTAGGGGTCCATCAACGGAAAGGATCCACCAGAATTTCAATGTGGTCAATCAACAAAAGCGACTGACCAAAATCCACGATTCACCAACAATACAAACATATCAAAAGCAACCCACCTAAATTTTTGGGGGTCCACAACCCAAGGGTTGGTGATTCACCAAGGGTTGGGGTTCACCAGGAGTTGAGGGTTCTCCAAGAGTTGCGGTTCACCAGGGGTTGGGATTCACCAAGAGTTGGGAGTCCATCAGTGATGGGGTTCACCAAGAGTTGAGGGTTCTCCAAGGTTTGAGGATTCTCCAAGGGTTGGGGTTCATCAGTGATCCATCAGAATTTGGGGGTTCATCAAGAGTTGAGAGTTCACCAAGATTTGAGGGACAATCCGTGATGGAGTTCACAAAGAGTTGGGGTTCATCTAGAGTTGAGGGTTCTCCAAGGGTTGGGGTTCACCAAGACTTTAAGGTTCACCAAGATTTGGGGGTCCGTCATGATGGGGTTCACCAAGGGTTGGGGTTCACCAAGAACTGAGGATTCACCAAGAGTTGAGGGTCCATCAATGGAAGGGTTCCACCAGAATTTGGGGCTTCACCAGAGTTGTGGTCCATCAATGGAAGGGTTCCATCAATGGAAAGTGTTCACCAAGAGTTGGGGATTCTCCAAGGGTTGGGGTCCATCAATGGAAGAGACTCACCAAGGGTTGGGGTCCATCAATGGAAGAGACTCACCAAGAGTTGGGGTTCACCAAGAATTGGGAATTCTCGAAGAATTGGAAATTCTCTAAGGGTTGGGTTTCATCAATGGAAAACGTTCACTAAGATTTGGGGTTCACTAAGAGTTGAATGGAAGAGACTCACCAAGAGTTGAGGGTCCATCAATGATGGGGTTCACCAAGAGTTGGGGTTCACCAAGAATTGGGAATTCTCGAAGAATTGGAAATTCTCTAAGGGTTGGGTTTCATCAATGGAAAACGTTCACTAAGATTTGGGGTTCACTAAGAGTTGAGGGTTCACCAAAGTTGGGGATCATCAATGGAAAGTGTTCACCAAAGATTGGGGTTCACCAAGAGTGACGGTTCAGCAAGAGTTGGGAATTCTCCGAGAATTGGGAGTCCTCCAAGGGTTGAGGGTCCATCAATGGAAGGGATCCACCAGAATTCGAATTTTGGTCAAACAACAAAGCCATTGACCAAAATTCGTGATCCACCAACCCTACGAACATTCCAAACCCCAAAAGAATTTTTTGGGGGTTCCACCAACCCTCGCGAGCAGGTCCTGGGTGAACCTCTACTGCGTGCCAGCCAAGGCGACCTGGGGCTTGAGCAGCTGCTCAGCCTGCACTGCCACCAGCGTGGCCAGACTACAAGAAGAAGAAACGTCTTCAAGCTCAAGTGAGCCGGGCTGCAGCGGTTTTGGGGGCTGGTGTCATTTTTGGGGCTGGTGTCATTTTTGGGGTGTGATGTCACTTTCAGGTCTCTGATGTCATTTTGGGGACCCTGATGTCATTTTGGCATCTCCTGTTGATTTTGGTGGGTTTTGGGGCCACTTTTGGGATCTCGATGTCGCTTTGGGGTCCCCTGATGCTTTTGGGATCTCATGTTGGTTTTGGGGTATCTGCCACTTTTGGGGGTCTCTGATGTCATTTTTGGGATCTCCTGTTGATTTTGGTGGGTTGTCATGCCATTTTTGGGGCGTCTTATGCTTTTGACATCTCTGATGTCAATGTTGATGTCCCTGATGTCATTTTTGGGGTCTTATGTTGATTTTGGCGTTTCTGATGCCATTTTTGTCTCTGTTGATTTTAGTGGGTTCTGATGTCATTACTTGGGGTTCTCATGTCACTTTTGGGGATGTGATGTCATTTTGGGGGTTTGATGTCATTTTTGAGATGTCTGATGTCACTTTTATGGAGTGTGATGTCATTTTTGGGTCTTGTATTGATTTTGGGGTCTCATGGTGATTTTGGGGTGTCTAACTCCACTTTTGGGGTTACTGGTGTCACTTTTGTGGTGTTTGATGCCACTTTTGGGGTGTCTGATGTCATTTGTGCTGTCTCGTGCTGATTTTGGGGTGTGATTCCACTTTGGGGGTCTCTGATGTAATTTCTTGGGGTGTCTGATGTCACTTTTGGGGTCTCTAATGTCACTTTGAGTTTCTGATGTCATTTTGGGGTCTGTTGATTTTGGGCACTCTGATGTCATTTTGGTGTCTGATGTCATTTTTGGGGTCTCTGGTGCCACTCTCGGGGTCTCCCGCTGCCTTTGGTGGCTCTGATGTCCCCAAGTCCCGGTGGCCTCGGTGACACCATCCCTGTCTTGCAGGACCGGCGACGGGAGCGAAGTTCCTGCTGCAGGCCAAGGACGAGATGCGGATTTGGGGGTCCTGCTCAGATTTTGGGGGTCTGATAGTGGCTTTGGGGGTTTTATGGTGATTTTGGGGGTTCATGGTGGTTTTGTGGGGTCTCAGGGTGATTTTGGGGGTCTCATGGGGTTTTGGGGGTGTCTGAAGGTCATTTTGGGGGTCTCATGTTGATTTTGGGAGGTCTTATGGTGGTTTCAGGGGTCTTTGTAGAGTTTTTGGGAGTGTCAGGGTGATATTGGGGGTCTCATGGTGATTTTGGGGGTCTTTGTTGGGGTTTTGGGGTGGGTCTCAGGGATTTTGGAAGTGTCGGGATGATTTTGGGGGTCTCATAGTGTTTTGGGGGTCTCATGGAGGTTTTGATGGTTCTGAGGGTGTCTTTGGGATGTCTGACCCCATTTTCCATCTCTCAAAGCCCATTTTCTGTCTCTCTAATCCCATTTTGGGGTGTCTGACTCCATTATCTGTCTTTCTAACCCCATTTTTGGGTGCCTCACCCCATTTTCCATGTCCCTAATTCCATCTTCTGTCTCTCTAAGCCCATTTTCAGGGTGTCTCACCCCATTTCTGTCCCACTAACCTCATTTTCCATGTCCATAACCCCATTTTGGGGTGTCTCACCCCATTTCCATGTTCTCTAATCCCATTTTTGGGGTGTCTGACCCCATTTTCGACTATCTAACCCCATTTTCCATCTTTCCAACCCCATTTTCTTCCACTAACCCCATTTTCCATGTCGCTGACCCCATTTTTGGGTGTCTCACCCCATTTTCCATGTCCTCTAACCTCATTTTGGGGTGTCTCACTCGATTTTCCATCTCAACCCCATTTCCATATCTCTCACCCCATTTTCCATGTCCCTCTAACCTCATTTTCAGGATGTCTCACTCGATTTTCCATCTCTCTAACCCCATTTTCCATATCTCTCACCCCATATTCCATGTCCCTAACCCCATTTTCAGAGCGTCTCCCCCCATTTTCCATGTCCCTGACCCCGTTTTCGGGGTGTCTCACCCCGTTTTTCTGTTTTCAGCAGGACATGCAGGGCTGGCTGCGGGCTCAGGAACACGCCGAGCTGGCCCGGTGGCAGCAGGGCCTCCTCACCACCTCCTCCACCAATGAGGGGCTCCTGCGGCGTGACCCCGACTGGCCTCGACGGAAGTGACCCTCCCAAAACCCCAAATTTGGGGTCCCAAGCCCCCCCTCAAAACCCCAATTGTGGGGTGCTGGTTCTTCCCAAACCCTGGATTTGGGGTCCCAGCCTCCCAGTTTTGGGGTCCTGAGCTCTGGGTTTGGGGACCTGAACGTTGAGCTGGGGTCCTGGTCCTTTCCAAAAGGCAATTTTGGGGTCCTAAACCCTAATTTGGGGTCCTGTCCTCCCCAAAATCCCAATTGTGGGTTTCCCAGTCCTTACTAAATCCCGATTTTGAGGTCCTGAGCTCTGGATTTGGGGTCCTGATTCCTGGATTTGGGGTCACAGTCCTTCCCAAACCCTGGACTTGGGGTCCCAGCCTCCCAGTTTTGGGGTCCCAAGCCCTGGATTTGGGGTCCTGATTCCCGGATTTGGGGTCCCAGTCCTTCCAAAATCCCGATTTTGGGGTTCTGAACCATAAATTTGGGGTCCTGGCCCCCCCAAACCCCAATTCTGGGGTCCCAGTCCCTCTGAGTCCTGGATTTGGAGTCTTGTTCCTTCCCAAACCCTGGTTTTGGGATACCAAGCCCTGAATTTTGGGGTCCCAATCCTTCCCAAATCCTGATTTTGGGGTCCTGAGCTCTGAGTTTGGGGTCCTGGGCCCCTCAAAACCCCAATTGTGGGGTCCTGGCCCCCTCTGAGCTCCAGTTTTGGGGTCCCAGTCCTTCCCAAACACCGGATTTGGGATCCCAAGCCCTGGTTTTGGGGTCCTGCCTCCCCCAAAACCTCAATTTTGGGGTTCAGCCCCCTTCCCCCAAACCCCTAATTTGGGCTTCTGGTCCCCCTGAGCCCAAATTTTGGGGTCCTGGCCCCCCCTTTCCCCCAGCACAAGCCATAGAGATCCGGGGGTGCCCCAGCGCCGCCATTGTACAAATGTAATAAAGCACTGCTGCACCCCAAAACCGGCCTGGGGCATTTGGGGATGTCCTGAGTGGAATTTGGGGAGTCCTGGATGGGGTTTGGCAGTGTCTTGGAGGGGATTTGGGAAGTCCTGAGGAGGGTTTGGGGTTGTCTTGGAGGAGTTTGGGTTTTCCTGGGAGATTTTGGGGGTGTACTGGGGGGGTTTGGGAGTGTCCTAGGAAAGTTTGAGGGTGTCCTGGCAGGGATTGAGGGTGACCTGAGGGGAATTCGGGAGTCCTGGGCGCGGTTGGGGAGGCCTAGAAGAAATGTGTGGAGTCCTGGGGAGTTTTGGGGTGTCCTGGAGGGAATTTGGGAAGTCCTGGAAGAGTTTGGGGTGTCCTGGGGGGAATTTCCAATCGACTGGGGGAGATTTGAGAGCGATTTGGGGAGGTTAGAATCGACTGGTGGGGGTTAGGATGGGATGGGGAGGTTTAGGATCGACTGGGGTGGGGGGAGGTAGAGGGGAAACTGGGGCGATTAGGGACCCACTGAGGCGTGGTTTAAATGTAACTGGGAAAGGTTTAGAACAAACTGGGCCCGCCCAGTCTATCTCAGTCCATCCCAGTCCCGCTCCGAGGGCCGGGCCAAACCTGCCTGGACCAAACGCGCCAGACCTGGAGCGATCCCAGTCCCGGTCCCTGTATCGGTGCTGGTCTCAGTCCTGGTCCCAGACCCGGATCTGGGCCCGGCTTTGGTCTCGGTCTCGGTCTCGGTTCTAATGCAGCTCTCGGCTGGGGTCCCCGGGGATTTTCGGCTCCTTTGTCTGATTTTAGGCCGAATCTGGTGGGTTTAGGGGGAATTTTAGGTCCTTTGCAGAGATTTATAAAGATTTAGGCGACATTTCAGGGTCATCTGGGTAATTTTAGACCAAACCGGATCAATTTAGGACCGAGGGGTGCTTTGGCCCCGCCCCTTTCGCCTCACAGTTCGCGCCCTTCCCTTGACCCATCCCCTCCCAGTTCAGGGATCGGAGCGGGGCAGGAGGAGGAGGGAGGGAGGAAGAGGTGAGCGGCAGCAGAAGCAGGAGGGACAAGAACGATTCGAGCACCAGCCCGGAGCTGCCTGAACTCGCAGCCCCCGGGACCATCGCCCCCATCCCGCAGGTGCCCGGGGAGGGAGCTCGCCCCAAATATCCCGGGGGAGTCCCTGGGTTTGGGGATTTTTGGGGGATGTTTGGATGTTGCCGGGCTCCAGAGGCGCAGATGGCCCTCGGGGGACATCGGGGGTCCCCGGGAGGTGTTTTTGGGGGTCCCGGTGGGTGCGGGCAGAGCCCCGGCGGGGGCGGGGGATGCGGGTCCCCCGCGGTGGGGGTTGGGCTTCCCGGGCCGGGCCCTGCGAGCTCTGCCGGGGCCACGTGGGGAGCGCGGGAGCGCGGGATCGGCGGGGGACAGCGGTTTTGGGGAGCCCCGGAGAGGCGCGGCTTCCCTGAGCGGGAGCGCAGAGAGGAGAGCCCCAGAAGGGCAAAGCGGGGAGCCCGACAGGGGGACCCCTGGCATTGCCGGGACCCCGGCGGGGGTGCTGGGGCTGGAGGGGCGGCATGGCCGGAAAGGGCTTCGGGGCTCCCGGTGCCGCCAGTGGCTGCTCCCAGCATGAGCCCAGTTGCTCCCCGCTGTGCTTCCAGTTTCTCGGCACTCCCAGCATGAGCCCTGGTCACTCCCAGCCATTCCCTATTATGATGGAATTTGCCCCAGCACGGTCCCAGTTGCTCCTAGTTCCTCCCAAGGTCATGAAACTGAGAGAAAACCAAAACATCCAACAATTTTCATAACCCCGTGTGTGCAGAGAGAATCATTCCATGACTCTCCGTTTTTAGGTGATTTTTCAGTTCTTTTATACAGCCATAGAAATGAATTGGGTCAGTGTTCTTTGGTCTCAAGTTGCAAACACTCAATTCCTAATATTTGGTCTCCTTTTGGATCCGGATTTCTCCCCTTGTGATGTTAATTAGATCTTCATTCCCTGATTTTATCAGTCTTTTCAGAGGAGGTGTCTGCAATTTGCCAGAGGCAGAGTCTGGGGTGGATGTTCCTGGGTGGCCACTGATGTTCTGTTAATGGCCGCTGATGGCCCTTGAGCATTCCAGTTGCTCTCAGTGTGTTGATGTGTTGAGTTCATCCCATCACACCTGGTGCAGCAATGCCCTGCAAAGAAAATTAAAAGTCTCTTAGGGCAAAGGCATCCAAACCCTCTTGGTTAAAATTACAGAAATTTTTTTAAACGGATACGTTTTCCAACACCACTCTGGTCCAATGTGTTCCCACTTCTCCCAACTGCCCCTAGCACAGTCCCAGTCACTCCCACTATGATCCCAGTATGAGTTCAGTATGAGTCCAGTCTCTGCCAGCAGGGCCCCAGTCACTCACACTTGCCCCCAGTTGCCCTGACATGGTCCCAGTTTTCCCCCTCCACATTCCCAGTCTCTCCCAGTTAGGTCCCAGTCACCACCCCTATGGTCTCAGACACTCCCAGTATATTCCAGTTGCCCTGAACAATCTCATAGTCATTCCCAGGCACTCCCAGTTACTTCAGCATTGTTCACTTGCCCTACGTTTTATCCCACTTGCCCCTGGAATAGTCCCAGTGCCTCTCAACATTGTTTTGGGGTTTTTTTTGGATAGGGAGGGGAATACTTGGAGAATGCAGAACTCCAAAGCTGATCCCAGTCACTCCCAGTCAGTCCCTGTTATGATGCCACTTGCCCCCAGCTCTGTCCCAGATAGTCCCAGTTCCTCCCATTTTCATACAGGGTTTTCCCAGTTCTCCCAGTCGCCCCCAGTATAGTCCCAGTCTCTCCCAGTATGAGGACGTGGCCCCCAAGTGCTCCCTGTCAATGCCAGCATGACCCCAGTAGCCTCCAGTATAATCCTTGTGACTCCCTGTCTCTCCCAGTATATCCCAGTCACCCTCAGCATGCTGCCAGTCACTCTTACTTCTTCCCACTTGCTTTCAGCCTGATTCCAGTTGTTCACAGCCACTCCCAGTCCATCCCCATATGATTCCAGTCATCCTCAGTGTGCTCCCAGTGTCACCCAGCATGGCCCCAGCTGCTCTCCCTGTGATCCCTGGATGATCAGAGTTTCTGGGAGAATAGTTCCAGTTGTTCCCAGATCCTCCCAGGATGATCCCTAGAATAGCCCCAGTCTCTCTCAGCATTGTCCCACTATCTCCCAGTTGTCCCCAGTATGGTTCCATTTCCCCCAGTATGGTTACAGACACTCTCATTATATCCCAGTTTCCCCAATAAGGTTCCAGTTACCTCAGAATGATCCCAGTCTTTCCCAGTTCCTCCCAGTTGTCTCCAGCCTGATCCCAGTTTCTGTCAGTGTCCCATACTCCCAGTTCCTCCCACTATGATCCCTGTTATGGCCTCAGTCCCCTCAGCATTGCTCCAGTACTTTTCAGTTAGCCCAGTTGCCCTTCAGATACCCACATTTTCCTCCCAACATGGGCCCAGTATCTCCCAGTAACCCCCAGCCAGGTTCCATTCCCAGTCATTGTAATCCCAGTGGCTCTCAGGCTGATCCCAGTAGGTCCCGTAGTCACTCCTGGTGTGGGTCCTGTCACATCCAGTATGACCCCAATCACTTCCAAATCCTTCCAGTATTCTTCCAGTCATGCCCAGAGTGACTCCCAGTCAATCCCAGTATGGTTCCAGTTGTGACCAGCCCTTCTCCATCATTCCCAGTCTGATTGCAGTATGATCCCAGTCATTCTCAGATATTCCCAGTACTATTCCAGTGATTCCCAGTACAATCCCAGACATTTCCAGTAGGATTCCAGTATGACTCTGACATGGGCACAGCTACTCCCATTATCATCTAGTGTGGTTCCAGTTACTCCCATTTCCCCCCAGTGTGGTTTCAGTCTCTCCCAGTGCATCCCAGTTACCACCAGCATGTTCCCAGTCACTTCCTGTTGCTGCCATTATGATCCAGTGTGATCCCAGTATTTCTGAGCATGGTTCCAGTTTCTCCCATTTCCTCCCTGTGTAATCCCAGTTGCCCCAGCACAGTCCCAGTCACTCCATAGATGATCCCAGTCCCTCCAAGCATGGTCCCAGTCATGTCCAGTTCCCCCAGTTAAAAGTAGTAGCTCCCACTGACTCCCCACTATCCTTCCCAGTATCATTCCCAGGCACTCCCAGTTACCTCAGTAGGGTTCACTTCCCCCAGTTTTATCCCTAGTTGCCCCTGGAATAGTCCCAGTGCCTCTCAGCATGGTTTGTTTATTTTTTTTAGTGAAGGGGAATGTTTGGAGGATGCAGAACTCCAGAGCAGAGCAGAAAATGCCCCTTGGGGGGACACTGGGGGGTCCCGGTGGCAGCTGCCGGCAGAGGCAGCCTGGAGGAGCAGAGCCCTGTGTCCCCCAGGAGCCCAAAGTGGGGAGCCCAGAGAGGGGGGAGCGCCGCCATTGGCGGGACCCTCAACAGCCTGGAGAGGGGCAGGGGGACTCCTTGGACCCCCAGCACCCCAAAGCAGAGAATAAGGGGAGATAGGAGCCTGGGACCCCAAAATCCCCCAGCATCCCTAAATGGGGAGAGGGAAGAGGGAGCTTTTGCATTGCTGGGACTCCCAGCAGCCTGGGACAGGACACCGAGTAGATGGAGGACCCCCAATAGAAACGTGACCCCCAGCAGCTGGGACAGGGGGAACCCCCGAACACCAAAGGAGAGGGACCATTGCCAGGAACTCCTGGGAGGCATTTTCAGGGCTGAGTGTTGATGTTTGGGAGGTTTTGATGGAGCCCCAGATGCCCGGAGACTTCTAGAGATGGACTTGGGCAGGAGGAACGCCCAACACAATGCGCTCATCCCTTGTTTTTCCCCAAACCAGGATTTCCCATTGCCAAGCCTTGGCCCCATGGAGGAGGAGGATAAGGCTACAAGGAAGAGGAAGATGGCCCAGGAGCCCCAGGCAGGTGAGGAGGAAGTCAGGGCCCCTTTCCCCCTCTGTCCTGCTCCATCTCCCAGCCCAGCACGGCCCCGGCTTGCAGGACACCCCGCTGCCGACACCGACCTGCCGGGGACAGGCTGGGGGGATCTCCTTCCCCTTCCCTCTGGCACAGAGACAAATCCCATCCTCTCTTTGTCCTTCCTCCCCCAGACAAGGAGCTGAGCACAGAGAGCAGGGAGGACAAATCCCCGCGGCAGAACCTGGTGGAAGAGGCCGTTTGCAGCGGCTCCACAGCGCAGGAATCCAACGGGGAGGAAAAGCCGCGGAGATCCCGCACCAGGAGGGCTGCAAACGCAGATCGCGGGGATCTGAGGAGGAAAGACCCAGCCTGGGCCGGGGCAGGTGGCCGGAGATGGAGCCAGAGCTCGCACCTGGTGGTCCATGAGCAGCTTCGTGATGGGGAAAAGCCCCACAAGTGCTCGGAGTGTGGGATGAGCTTCAGATGGATGTCCAGCCTGATCCGCCACCAGAGGATCCACACTGGGGAGAGGCCCTACGAGTGTGGGGAGTGTGGGAAGAGGTTTCACACCAGCAGCAATCTCCTTCTGCACCAGCGCACACACACAGACGAGAAGCCCTTCCGCTGCCCCGACTGCGGGAAGGGATTCAGGGAAAACTCCACCCTCACCAAACACCGGCGCATCCACACTGGGGAAAAGTCCCATGAGTGTGAGGAGTGTGGGATGAGCTTCAGCCAGAGCTCCCATGTGATCAGCCACCAGAAGATCCACACTGGGGAGAGGCCTTACAAGTGTGAGGAGTGTGGGAAGAGCTTCAGGCAACACTCCCACTTGATCCGCCACCACAGGATCCACGCTGGGGAAAGGCCATACGAGTGTGGGCACTGTGGGAAGGGCTTCAGGCAGCGTTCCAGCCTAAACAACCACCAGAGGATCCACAGTGGGGAGAGGCCCTTTGAGTGCTCTAAATGTGGGAAGAGGTTTCCCACCAGCTCTGATCTCGTCACGCACTACCAGACACACACAGAGGAGAGGCCCTACGAGTGTCCTGACTGCGGGAAGGGCTTCAGGAAAAACTCTGACCTCATCCGCCACCGGCGCATCCACACCGGGGAGAGGCCCTACGAGTGTGAGGAGTGTGGGAAGAGCTTCTCCCGCAGCTCAACCTTGTCCAAACACCAACGGATGCACTGGTAAGGGAAGCCTTACACATGCCCTGAGTGAGGGAAGAGCTTCGTGTGCTGCTCCAACTCCATCCCCTACTGCAGGACCCACGCTGGGCAGAGCCCGGGTGACCCACATTCCCTGGGATCCATGTTGGGATGACACCTGCCTGGTTATCCTTTTGTTTTGGCCTTCGTTTTTCTCTCTTCGCCATCTCTTTGTGCTGCAAAAGCCAACAGAGATCAATCTGTCACCTCAACCTTTCAAATCCCGCTAAAAACACCTCAATTTTGACTCAAAAAAGCTCAATCGCACGTCCAAGTACTTTGTTCCCTCCGCCAAACAACTCAATCTCACATGAACCTTGGTGGATTCCAGAGTAGCTGGGGATTGAAAAGGTTGGAAGGAGACTGTGGGATCCAAATTTGGAGCGGTGTGATCAGGATTGTGTGGGGCTGGCTGGGGAGGATGTATTTGATAGTAAATAAAACTTTTACAATTCCTGGTTTCTGTTCCATTCTCTTTCAGTCAGTTCAAGTTCTGTTTTCAGTGGCATCTTCTCAGTGATTGTTCGTGTCCTCCTTTCTCTCCTGCCTCTCTCTGCCTGCTCTGTTTCTTTCTCAGGGTCTCCCTTGAGCCAGGGCAGCTCCCACCAAAGACCCTGCCCTGATTCAGTTCCCAGTGCAGAAGCCGCAACAGCCATGGGTGAAGTTCTGAAGGCTGGCAGAGAAATATCCCTGTAAGATCTTGCTGCACTTGGTTTTTGGCCCCTTCTGAAGAGCTTTGCCTTCAAGGGCAGGAACATCTTTTCCTGCCTAGGAACTGGAATTGCAGAGGCTGGCAGTGTGAGCCATGCAGGACCATGCAGACTGGGATCATGGGGGCTTGGATCACATGGACTGGGATCCTCCAGACTGGGACTGCACAGGCTGGGACCAGATGGATCAGGGCCATGCAGACTGGAATTGTACAAATGGGGACCAAATGGACTGGGATTGTACAAACTGGGATCACACAGACTGGGTTTGTACAATCAGGGACCATATGGACCGGGATGGCTGCACCAGAATGATGCCAACTGAGGCGGTCCCTCCCCACCCTGGGTTCCCTTCAAGTCCTGCCCAGTCTCGTGTGGGGGCGCAGCCAAAACTCCCCGCAGTGAACAAGGAGGTCCCAGAGCGCTCCTGGTGTTGGTCTTCATCCTGGTCCTGGTCTCAGTCTCAATTTGGAGCAGTCCTGGATTGCTCCTGGTTCTAATTCCTGTCCTGGTCTGAATCTCGATCCCAGAGCCACCCTGGCCTTGGTCTCAGTCTTGGTCATATACTGGTGCTAGTCTTGGTGCCAGTGCTGGTTCTGGTTTCAGTCTCGGTGTTTGTTTTGGAATGGTTTAAGCACCAGTGGTGGTGCTGGTGCCACTGTTGATCCCAGTGTGCTCCCAGTGCCAATGTCAGCCTCAGGCCTGGTCCTGAAACAGTGCCAGTTCCAGATCTGCTGCCAGTGCCGCTCTCAGTCTTAATTCAGGAGGTCTTCCGGTGCCATTGCTGGTCCTGGTCCCAGAGCAGTTATGGAGCGCTCCCAGTGCTGGTCCCAGTGTCCGTCATGGTCTCAGTCTTGGTCCCAGTGCCATTTCTGGGGATGGTTTCAGTCTCAGTCTCTGAGTCCCAGTTCCCGACTTGAAGGTGTCACTCTCGCTTCTGCAGTTTGTTCTGGTCCCAGTCTTGATCTCCATCCTAGTTCTGATGCCGGTCTCGGGGCCGGTCCCATGAATTTTATCAACGATTGAGAGACAGGGACTACTAACTCTTGATCAGAATCCAAAGTTTTTGGGGCTACATTTGCTTATAGAGCATTGTTAGGAAGGCTGTAATTTTTGACTACATTCATTGTGTTAAACATCACCCAGACAAACTTTACGTTTCTTCTTATTTAGTTCAATATTCTTTCCTGTCACCAGCCTCGATCCAATCTTCCTGTAATCGTCAAAGCTCTGTTTGTTCTTGCCAGGGCGTCCTGGTTATCAAACTGCAAATGCCAATTAAATCCACAGCACTCCCTGTCTCAGCTTCCACAGTGTTGGTCTCAGTCTGGGTCCGATAGTGGTGCCAGTCTCGGTGCCGGTACCAGTTATATTTTCAGTCTTGGACTCAATGTTGGTCTTGGTCTTGGTTTAAGAGCAGTCCCAGATCCAGTCCTGGTACCAGTGCAGATGTTTGTCTCAGAGTGCTCCCAGTGCCAATCTCAGTCTCGGTTCTGGTGCTGGAGTGGTGCCAGTTTGGGTTTTTGTACTGGTGCCAGTCTTGGTGCTGGTTCCGGTGCTGCTCTCAGTCTCAGTCCCAGAGTTCTCCTGGTGCTGGTCCCAGTCCCAGAGCAGTCCTGGAGCTCTCCTGGTACCCATCCCAGTGTCAGTGCTGGTCTCAGTCTTGCTCCCAGTGCCAGTTCTGAGACTGATTTCAGTCTCAGTCTCTGTCCCAGTCTCAGTTCCAGTTCTGGAGCGGGGCTGGTCTCAGTTCTGGTGTCAGTTCTGTTCCCAGTCTTGGTCTCTGTACTGAATGGGCCAGGAGACCAGCTCCTTTTTCAAGGCCTTTATTGAAAATCAGCTCTGGGTGAGGCCCAAGGGGTCGCACACAGCACCGCTGCTTGGGAGGAGAGGTTCAGTTCCCTGCGGCGCCTCACCACAGTACGGCGGTGCCGGGGGTGTCACCGGGGATGGGGGCAGCTGTGGGCTCAGCAGAATCTCCTTGTCTGACCTTGATCCCATTTCCATCTCTGTTGCTTTTTCCATTGCTGGCTCTGCCCTCATCATCTTCATCTCCATCTTTGTCTTCATCTTTGCCTCCATCTTCGTCTTCATCTTCATCTCCATCATCAACTCCATCCCTGTCTCCATCTCCATCACCTCCATCACTGTCTCCATCATCTCCGTCTCCATCCTCATCATCTCCAACCATCTCTATCTCCGTATGCATCATCTCCATGATCTCCATCACTGTTGCCATCTTCATTTCCATCTTGTCTCCAACCCTCCCATCTCCATCATCTCCAACCCATCTCCATCACCAACTCCATCACCTCCATCTCCATCCTCTCCAACCATCTCTATCTCTATTTCCATCTCATCTCTGTCATCTTTATCACCTGCATCTCCAGCCCCATCTCCATCATCTCCACTCCATCTCCATCTCCACCCCCATATCCATCCATCTCTATGTCCATTTCCATCTCATCTCTGTCTTTTCCATCACTTCCATCTCCACCCCTATCCCCATCTCATCTCCATCACCTCCATCTCCATAATTTCCATCTCGATCCCCATCTCCATCATCTCCCATCTCCATAATTTCAATTTCTATTATGTCCATCACCTCCATCACCATCTCCATCATGTCCATCTCCACCCCACCCCATCCCACCCCACAGATCAAGAAGCTCAAGGCCAAGCAGAACAAGCAGCTGCCAATGCCGCTCCTGGCCTGCAAATTTTTGGGGGAACCCCTGGAAGGTGCAGGCCGGAGCCGCGCGTCGCCTACATCCAGCATGAGCTGCGGCCGGTGCCCTCCAGCCAAGCTTCACCGCGTCCAGACTCCGACCACTGAGGGAGGACCCTCTGAGCCACCCCCAGCCACCGCTGCTGTCACCGCGGCCACCCCTGCCGAGCTCCTGGTGGCCCCCAAGGCCGAGGAGCCCAGTGAGGTCCGGTCAGTGCTGCCAGAGTGGCGGTGGGCAATTGAGGGGACACTATGGGGACACCACAGGGACACTGTGGGGACAGCAGGGAGGGGTTGGGGCTGAGGTGACCCCACTGTGGTCCCCAAATGTCCCCCAGCAGCAAAGCCATCAAGGCCGACATCGTGGAGCAGCTGCAGGAGAAGGACGCGGGCGGGCCCGTGCCAGCTTTGGTGAGTCCTTGGTGAACCCTTGGTGACCCTTTGGTGGCTCCTTGGATTCCTTCTTGTGTGCCTTTGGATTCCACTCAGTGTCCCCTGAATGTCCCCTTCATGTCCCCCCGGACATCCCTGAGTGTAGCCTCCATTTCTCCATGTCCACTGGAGATCCTCCATGTCCCCCTGGATGTCCCCCAGATGTCCTCCATGCTCCCCTGGAGATTCCTCCATGACTTCCCAGAGATGTCTCAGGGTCCTCAGTGTCTCCATATCCTCAGTGTCCCTCCATGTCCCACTGAAGATCCTTAGTGTCCCCTCATTGTCCCCTCCATGTTCCACTGGACATCCCTCAGTGTCCCCTCCATGTCCTCCTGGATGTCTCCCTCATTGTCCCTTCCATGTTCCCTGGAGATCCTCTCAATGTCCCCACTGAGATCCCCTCCATGTCCCTCTGGATGTCCTTCAGTGTCCCCTCATTGCCCCTCCATGTCCCACCAGACATCCCTCAGTGTGCCCCCTCAGTGTCCCCTCCTTGTCCCACTGAAGAGCCCTCAGTGTCCCCTCCATGTCCCACTAGACATCCCTCATTGTCCCCTCCATGGCCCCCTGCATGTCCCCTCAGTGTCCCCTCTACGTCCCCATGAGACAGCCCCTCAATGTCCCCTCCATGTCTCCCTCCATGTGCCCCTGAAGTCCCCTTATTGTCCCTCTCCATGTCCCACTGGAGATCCTCTGTGTCCTGTCAAGGTCCCCTCATTGCCCCTCCACAGGACCCCCTCATTGTTCCATGTCCCCTCATGTGTCCCACTGGAGACATCCCCTCCATGTCCCCCATGGATGTCCCTCAGTGCCTCCCACTGGCACATCCCTCAGTGTCCCCTACCAGAGATCCTCTCAGTGGCCTCACTGGATGATCCCTCATTGTCCCCTCATTGTTCCCTCTATGTCCCTCAGTCCCCCTCATTGTCCCCTCAGTGTCCCACCAGACACCCCTCACCGTCCCCTCCCATCCCCAGCCCTGTGACCGCGACTCCCCCGCCCGTCTCCCCGCTGGCCCTGAGGCTCTGCTGGAGAGGACCCCGAGGCCGGACCATCCGCGGGCACGGGACCGGCTGAAGCCAGGGCGGCGGCCCCAAGGACTCAGCGCAGGGTCCGAGGGAGCCGCAGCGCTCGCAGTCGGCGCCGGCACAGGGCAGCGCGCCGCCACCCCCCACGCACACGGTGACGCACAAAAGGTTCCTGCTGCGCAAGCATGAGCTCGATGGCGCCGGCAAGAAGGCGTCCAACAGGTCTGGGGGTTCTCCAGGGTTTGGGGTTCGTGGGTGATCCATTGGAATTTTGGGGGTCATCCAGGGTTGGGGGTTCTCCAAGGCTTGGGGTTCGTCAAGGGTTGGGGTTCACCAAAAGTTGGGGGTCCATCAATGGAAGGCGTTCACCAAGAGTTGGGGTTCACCAAGAATTGGGGTCCATCAATGGAAGTCGTTCATCGAGGGCTGGAGTTTATTGATGGAAGGGGTTCTACAAGGGTTGAGGTTCACCAAGAGTTGGGATTCACCAAGGGTTGGGGGTTCATCAAGGGTTGGGGTTCACCAAGAATTGGGGGTTCACCAACGGTTGGGGGACATCACTGGAAGGGGTTCTCCAGGGGTTGGAGTTCATTGATGATCCACTGGAATTTGGGGGTTCACCAAGAGCTGGGTGTTCATCAAGAGTTGGGGTTCATCAATGTTCCACCAAAATTTGGGGGTTCATCAAGGGCTAGGGGTTCACAAAGAGCTGGGGGTCCATCAATTATGGGATTCACCAAGGGTTGGGGTTCACCAAGAGTTGGGGGGTTCACCAAGAACTGGGGTTTCTCCAAGGGTTGGGGTCCATCAATGATGGGGTTCATCAAGAGTTAGGGGTCCATCAACAGAAGGGATCCATCAGAATTTGAATTTTGATCAATCAACAAATGTGATTGACCAAAATCCGCTATTCGCTAACTATATAAACATATCAAATGCAACCCACCTAAATGTTTGGGGGTTCACCACCCAAGGGCTGGGATTCACCAAGGGTTGGGGTTCACCAAGAGTTGAGGGTTCTCCAAGAGCTGGGGTTCACCAAGAGTTGAGGGTCCATCAATGGATGGGGTTCACCAGAGTTGAGACTTCACCAAAATTTGGGGGTCCATCAATGATGGAGTTCACCAAGAGTTGGGGTTCATCTAGAGTTGAGGGTTCACCAAGGGTTGGGGGTTCACCAAGAGCTGAGGATTCACCAAGAGTTGAGGGTCCATCAATGGAAGGGTTCCATCAGAATTTAGGGGTTCACCAAGAGTGAAGGTTCTCCAAGGGTTGGGATTTATCAATGATCCACCAGGATTTGGGGGTTCACCAAGAGTTGAGGGTCCATCAATGGAATTGAGAATGTTCACCAAGGGTTAGGGAATTCTCTAAGGGTTAGGGGTCCATCAATGGAAGATGTTCACTAAGAGTTGGGGCTTCACCAAGAGTTGGGGTTCACCAAAAGTGAGGGTTCACCAAGAGTTGAGGTTCACCAAGAGTTGGGAATTCTCCAAGAACTGAGCGTTCTCCAAGGGTTGAGGGTCCATCAATGGAAGGGATCCACCAGAATTCGAATTTTGGTCAACCAACAAAAGACCAAAATCCGTGATCCACCAACGCTACAAACATTCCAAACCCAAAAAATTTTTGGGGGTTCCACCCAACCCCGCGAGCAGGTCCTGGGTGAACCTCTACTGCGTGCTGGCCAAGGGCGACCTGGGCTTCTACAAGGACGCCAAGGGCCCGGCGGCCGGCGCCACGCACGCCGGCGAGCCGCTGCTCAGCCTGCACCGCGCCGCCAGCGACGTGGCCAGTGACTACAAGAAGAAGAAAAACGTCTTCAAGCTTGAGTGAGGGCCAGGCTGCGGCGGTTTTTAGGGGGCTGGTGTCATTTTTGGGGGTGTGATGTCATTTTTGGGGGGTGTGATGTCACTTTTGGGATCTCATGTTGATTTGGATGGGTTCTGATGTCATTTTTGGCATCTCCTGTTGATTTTGGTGGGTTCTGGTCCCACCTTTGGGGTCTCTGTTTTCACTTTTGGGTTTCTGGTGTCATTTTTGGGGTCTCATGTTGGTTTTGGGGTATCTGCCACTTTTGGGGTCTCTGATGTCATTTTTGGGGTCTCCTGTTGATTTTGGTGTGTTCTCATGCCATTTTTGGGGCGTCTTATGTTACTTTTGACATCTCTGATGTCAGTTTTGGGGTCCCTGATGTATTTTTGGGGTCTTATGTTTATTTTTGGCGTTTCTGATGCCATTTTTGGCATCTCCTGTTGATTTTGGTGGGTTCTGATGTCATTATTTGGGGTTCTCATGTCACTTTTGGGGGATGTGATGTCATTTTTGGGGGGTTTGATGTCATTTTTGAGGTGTCTGATGTCACTTTTATGGGGTGTGATGTCACTTTTGGGTCTCTGATGTAATTTTTGGGATCTCATGTTGATTTTGGGGTCTCTGATGTCACTTCTGAGGTCTCTGACATCATTTTTCAGGCCTTGTATTGATTTTGGAGTCACATGCTGATTTTGGGGTGTCTGACTCCACTTTTGGTGTCTCTGATGTCACTTTTGGGTGTCTGGTGTCATTTTTGGGGTCTCATATTGATTTTTGGGGTGTCTGATGCCATTTTTGGAGTCTCCTGTTGATTTTGGAGGGTTCTGATGTCACTTTTGGGTGTCTGATGTCACTTTTGGGGTCTCTAATGTCACTTTTGGGGTCTCTGATGTCATTTTTGGGGTCTCATGTTGATTTTGGGATATCTGATTCCACTTTTGGGTCTCTGATGCCATTTTTGGGATCTCGTGTTGATTTTGGTGTCTCTGATGCCGTTTTTGGGGTGTCTGATGCCATTTTTGGGGTCTCTGGTGCCACTTTTGGGGTCTCCCGCTGCCTTTGGTGGCTCTGATGTCCCCAAGTCCCGGTGGCCTCGGTGACACCGTCCCTGTCTTGCAGGACCGGCGACGGGAGCGAGTTCCTGCTGCAGGCCAAGGACGAGGTGCGGATTTGGGGGGTCCTGGTCGGGTTTTGGGGGGTCTGATGGTGGCTTTGGGGGTTTCATGGGAATTTTTGGGGGTCTGATGGTGATTTTGGGGAGTCTCATGGGGATTTTTGGGGTTTTGGAGGTCTTTGTGATTTTTGGGGGTCTCATGGTGATTTTGGGGGTGCATCGTGTTAGGGGTCTCATGGTTGATTTTGGGGGTTCATGGTGATTTTGGGGTTCATGGTTTTGTGGGG
This sequence comes from Luscinia megarhynchos, assembly GCA_034336665.1. Taxonomy (NCBI): domain Eukaryota; kingdom Metazoa; phylum Chordata; class Aves; order Passeriformes; family Muscicapidae; genus Luscinia; species Luscinia megarhynchos. The sequence goes on along the minus strand of JAPFBE010000261.1, from coordinate 11,641 downwards.
TCTCAGGTTGATTTTGGGGGTCTCATGGGGTTTTGGGGTGTCTGAGGGTCATTTTGGGGGTCTCATGTTGATTTTGGGGAGGTCTTATGGTGGTTTCAGGGGTCTTTGTAGAGTTTTGGGGAGTGTCAGGGTGATATTGGGGGTCTCATGGTGATTTTGGGGGTCTTTGTTGTATTTTGGGGGTCTCATAATAGGGATTTTGGGGGTCTCATGGAGGTTTTGATGGTTCTCAGGGTGTCTTTGGGATGTCTGACCCCATTTTCCATCCCTCAAACCCCATTTTCTGTCTCTCTAACCCTATTTTTGGGGTGTCTGACTCCATTTTCTGTCACTCTACCCCCATTTGCTATCTCTGTAAGCTCCTTTTCTGTCCCACTAACCCCATTTTCCCTCTGTCTCACCCCATTTTCCATCTCTCTAACCCCATTTTCTGTCTTTCTAATCCCATTTTCTGTCTTTCTAATCCCATTTTCCATGTCCCTGACCCCATTTTCTGACTCTCTAACCCCATTTTCCATGTTCCTAACCTAATTTTTGGGTGTCTCATCCCATTTTCCATCTCTCTAACCCCATTTTCGGAGTGTCTAATGCCGTTTTCAGTCCCACTAACCCCATTTTCCATGTCCCTAACCTAATTTTTGGGTGTCTCACCCCATTTTCCATGTTCCTCTCATCCCATTTTTGAGGTGTCTGACCCCATTTTCTGTCTCTCCAATTGCATTTTCCATATCTCTAACCCCATTTTCGGAGTGTGTCTCGCCCCATTTTCCATGTCCCTGACCCCGTTTTCAGGGTGTCTCACTCCATTTTTCGGTTTTCAGGAGGACATGCAGGGCTGGCTGTGGGCTCTGGCCGCCAGTGCCCAGGAACACGCCGAGCTGGCCCGGTGGCAGCAGGGCCTCCTCACCACCTCCTCCACCGATGAGGGGCTCCCGTGGCATGACCCCGACCAGCCCCGACGGAAGTGACGCCCCCAAACCCCCAAATTTGGGGTCCCAAGCCCCCTCAAAACCCCCAATTGTAGGGTGCTGGTCCTTCCCAAACCCCGGATTTGGGCTCCCAGCCTCCCAGTTTTGGGGGTCCTGAGCTCTGAGTTTGGGGTCCTGAGCCCTGGGTTGGGGTCCTGGTCCTTTCCAAAATCCAATTTTGGGGTTCCAAACCCTAAATTTTGGGGTCCTGCCCCCCCCAAAACCCCAATTGTGAGGTCCTGGCCCCTCTGAGCTCCAGTTTTGGGGTCCCAGTCCTTCCCAAACACCGGATTTGGGGTCCCAAGCCCTGGTTTTGGGGTCCTGTCCCCCCTAAAACCTCAATTTTGGGGTTCAGCCCCCTTCCCACAACCCCCAAATTTTGGGGTCCCGGCCCCCCCTTTCCCCCAGCACAAGCCATAGAGATCCGGGGGGACCCCATTGCCACTGTTGTACAAATGTAATAAAGCACCTGCTGCACCCCAAAACCGGCCTGGGGCATTTGGGGGTGTCCTGGGGGGAATTTGGAGAGTCCTGGGAGGAATTTGGGGGAGTCCTGAGGGAACTTGGGGAGTCCTGGGGAGTTTTGGGGCGTCCTGGGGGGAATTTAGGATCGACTGGGGGAGATTTGAGAGCGATTTGGGAAGGTTAGAATCGACTGGTGGGGGTTAGGATGGGATGGGGAGGTTTAGGATCGACTGGGGGGTGGGTTTAGGGGAAACTGGGGCAATTAGGGATCCACTGAGGCGTGGTTTAAATGTAACTGGGAAAGGTTTAGAACAAACTGGGCCCGCCCAGTCCTTCCTAGTCCATCCCAGTCAATCCCAGTCCTTCCCAGTCCATCCCAGTCCCGCTCCGAGGGACGGGCAAACCTGCCTGGAGCGATCTCAGTCCCGGTCCCTGTATCGGTGCTGGTCTCAGTCCCGGTCCCAGACCCGGTTCTGGGCCCGGCTTTGGTCTCGGTCTCGGACCCGGTTCTGATGCAGCTCTCGGTTCGAGTGCCCGGGGATTTTCGGCTCCTTTGGCTGATTTTAGGCCGAATCTGGTAGGTTTAGGGGGAATTTTAGATCCTTTGCAGTGATTTCAAAAGATTTAGGCGGCATTTCAGGCTCATCTGGGTGATTTTAGGCCAAACCGGATCAATTTAAGACCGAGTGGCGCTTTGGCCCCGCCCCTTTCCCCTCACAGCTCCCGCCCTTCCCTTGACCCATCCCCTCCCAGTTCGGGGTTCGGAACAGGGCAGGAGAAGGAGGGAGGGAGGAAGAGGCGGAGCGGCAGCAGAAGCAGGAAGAGTAACAAGGGAGTGAATCGTCCACGAGCGAGGAGCTGCCTGAATTCGCAGCGCCCCCCATCCCGCAGGTGCCCGAGGGGGAGGAGCTCGCCCCAAATATCGCGGGGGGGTCCCTGGGTTTGGGGATTTTTGGGGGGGAATGTTTGTATCTTGCCGGGCTCCAGAGGCGCAGATGGCCCTTGGAGGGACATCGGGGGGTCCCCGGGAGGTGTTTTTGGGGGTCCCGGTGGGTGCGGGCAGAGCCCCGGCGGGGGCGGGATGCGGGTCCCCCGCGGTGGGGTTGGCTTCCCGGGCCGGGCCCTGCGAGCTCTGCCGGGGCCACGTGGGGAGCGCGAGCGGGCGGGATCGGCGGGGGACAGCGGTTTTGGGGAGCCCCGGAGAAGCGGCTTCCCTGAGCGGGAGCGCAGAGAGAGGAGAGCCCCAGAAGGGCAAAGCGGGGAGCCCGACAGGGGGACCCCTGGCATTGCCGGGACCCCGGCGGGGGGTGCTGGGGCTGGAGGGGCGGCATGGCCGGGAAAGGGCTTCGGGGCTCCCGGTGCCGCCAGTGGCTGCTCCCAGCATGAGCCCAGTTGCTCCCCGCGTGTGCTTCCAGTTTCCTCGGCACTCCCAGCATGAGCCCGGTCACTCCCAGCCATTCCCTATTATGATGGAATTTGTCCCAGCACTGTCCCAGTTGCTCCCAGTTCCTCCCAAGGTCACTGAAACTGAGACAAAAACCAATAACCTCCAACAACAATTTAAAATTTAGAGAGTCAAGGCGTTACTTTATTATCTAGGCAGGTTGTTGTGGCCAGGATGTAGCACAGAAATCTTCTCATCCACACATAACCCGTGTGTGCAGAGAGAATCATTCCATGACACTCCGTTTTTAGGAAATTTTTCACTTCTTTTATACAGTCATAGAAATGAATTGGGTGAGTGTTCTTTGGTCTCAAGTTGCAAACAGTCAGTTTCTAGTATTTGGTCTCCTTTAGGATTTGGATTTCTCCCCATGTGACGTTAATTAGATCTTCATTCCCTGATTTTATCAGTCTTTTCAGAGGAGATGTCTGCAGCAGAGTCTTGGGTGGATGTTCCTAGGTGGCCACTGATGTTCTGTTAATGGCCGCTGATGGCCCTTGAGCATTCCAGCTGCTTCCAGTGTGTTGATGTGTTGAGTTCATCCCACCCCACTTGGTGCAGCAATGCCCTGCAAAGAAAATTGTCCAAGTTTGGACAAACTTAGGGAAAAAACTCCAGAAGAGCTTCCCAGGAAATAAACCCCCAATTCTTTATCCCACTGGACTTAAGAAAAAAAAAATTTCACTCAGGGGGAAAAGTGGAAAAAACCTATTTATTAACACATACAAGAGAAACACTTCCCAGCACAGACCCAGATGACAAAAAAGTTTTCACCGAGAGAGAGAGAAACTTGGACGCTTCTATCTTCACTAGAAGGGCGAAACGCTTCTCTGGCCGGTGTCCAGAGGCAGGCCGCAGGGTTCCTCCGGAGCTGGTGCTGAATCCTCGGGGGTGAGGGGGAGAAGGGAGAGGGGAGAGAGAGAAAGAAAAAAAACAGCCGGAATAGCCAGCAAGCCTTAAACAGCAGCGAGCTAAACCAAATAATTCAAGCAATATAAAGTCAAAAAAAAATCAAGCAAAAAAACAGCTAACTCACAAACCAGGCCACGAGCCACCACCACAGCAGCGATAGCCACCCGCAGCAGCAGCCAGAGCCAAGCGCGCAGCCGTGCGAGCACCCCCCCCAAGCCAAGCCCGCGGCAAACCAAGGCCATTCCGCAGAGCAGAGCCCAGGCGGCCCCTCCCCCGGGAGCAGACAGCTTCATGGCCAAGGGGGGCAGGGTGAGGAGTCAGTCAAATCATCAACCCAGGACATTCCACCCCTTATCCCATATCGTGATCATTGACACACGATTGGGATATACACTCATTAAACACAATATGAACACTTCCTCTGACTTGCTCAAACCTTCAACATTTACATATTCCTTCTGTCTCATCCCACAGTCAGATCTCCCTGAGGTACACAGCGGGTTGTTCCATCTTTCTGCATTATCCACCAAGTACATCCAGGTCCTTGAGCAAAGGCAATCCCCCGAATGGGTTTGCCTGTACTCGAGGCAGGATTAATCCATACTGTCTTCCCTAGCAATCCTCTGACATGGGCCGCTGGGACTTTGTCTCCATCTACTGTATTAAGGCACTCAGATTGGGCAGGACCTGCTCGGTTGGTGGAACCTCGAGTGTTGACTAACCAAGTGGCCTTTGCCAAATGCTGCTCCCAATTCTTAAAGGATCCCCCACCCAATGCCTTTAAGGTGGTCTTTAACAATTCATTGTACCTCTCCACTTTACCTGCAGCTGGTGCATGGTAAGGGATGTGGTACACCCACTCAATACCGTGTTTCCTAGCCCAGGTGTTGACAAGGTTATTCTTAAAATGAGTCCCATTGTCTGACTCGATTCTCTCAGGGGTACCATGCCTTCAAAGGACTTGTTTTTCCAGGCCCAGGATGGTGTTGCGGGCAGTAGCGTGAGATACAGAGTAAGTCTTCAACTATCCGGTGGTGGCTTTTACCATGGTCAGCACATAACGTTTGCTCTGGCGGGTCTGAGGCAGTGCGATGTAATCAATTTGCCAAACTTCTTTATACCTGTACTTGGACCACCGTTCTTCATACCAGAGGGGCTTCACCCGCTTGGCCTGCTTGATGGCAGCGCAAGTGTCACAATCATGAATAATTTGAGTAATGCTGTTCATGGTAAGATTCACCCCTCGGTCTCGTGCTCACTTATAGGTGGCATCCCTCCCCTGATGGCTTGAGGCATCATGGGCCCATTGAGCCAGGAACAACTTTCCCTTATGTTTTCAATCTAAATTTATTTCCAGCCCCCCTATTTTTGCTGCTTGATTTACTTGATGGTTATTTCGCTGTTTTTTATTAGCTCTACTTCTGGGGACACGGGCGTCCACATGGCGAACCTTTACGGGTAGCTTGTCTAACCGAGTAGCTATGTCTTTCCACTCTTTAGCAGCCCAGATTGGTCTTCCTCTGCGCTGCCAGTTCGTTTTTTTCCATCTTTGCAGCCATCCCCACAAAGCGTTGGCTACCATCCAGGAATCAGTGTAAAGATAGAGCTTTGGCCACCTCTTTTTCTTGGCAATATTCAAAGCCAGTTGGACAGCTTTGAGTTTAGCGAATTGACTAGACCCTCCTTCTCTTTCAGTAGCTTCTGCAACCCCGTCGTAGGGCTCCATACAGCTGCTTTCCATTTCCCGATTTGTCCCTACAATGAGACAGGAACCGTCGGGTGAACAGGGCATAGCGAATTTCCTCTGCCGGTAGCTGGTTGTAAGGTGGTGCTTCTTCAGCCCCGGGTCACCGGTTCTTGTTCCTCGTCTGTCACACCAAAACTTTTCTCCCTCTGGCCAGTTGGTAATTATTTCTAAGATCCCTGGGCGATTTAATTTCCCGACCGGGCGCTACGCGAATGAGGGCTATCCACTTGCTCCATGTGGCACTGGTGGCATGGTGGGTGGAAGGAACCTTCCCACTGAACATCCACCCCAGCACTGGCAACCGGGGTGCCAGAAAGAGTTGTGCTTCTGTGCCAATCACCTCTGAAGCAGCTTGGACTCCCCTCATAAGCAGCCAAGATTTCTTTTCTGTCGGGGTATAATTGCCTTCAGACCCTCTGTAACTTCGCTCCAGAATCCCAGGGGTCGGCCTCGGTCTCACCTGGCACCTTCTGCCACAGACTCCAAGACAGACCGTGGTTTCCAGCTGCAGAGTAGAGCACATTCTTTCACATCTGGCCCCGTCTCTGACGGGGCCAAGAGCTACTGCATGGGCGATCTCTTGTTTAATCTGGATGAAGGCTTGTTGTTGTTCAGGGCCCCAATGAAAATCATTCTTCTTCCGAGTAACCTGGTAAAGAGGGCTCACAATCTGACTGTACTCGGGGATGTGCATTCTCCAAAAGCCTATAGCACCCAAGAAAGCTTGTGTCTCCTTCTTGTTAGTAGGTGGAGACATAGCTGTGATTTTATTAATAACATCAGTAGGAATCTGACGTCTTCCATCTTGCCACTTCACTCCTAGGAACTGGATCTCACGAGCAGGTCCCTTAACTTTATTCTTCTTGATGGCAAAACCGGCTTCAAGGAGAATTCGGATAATTTCTCTCCTTTCTCAAACACTTCTTCTGCTGTGTTTCCCCACACAATGATGTCATCGATGTACTGCAAATGTTCTGGAGCCTCACCTTTTCCAGTGCAGCCTGGATCAGCCCATGGCAGATGGTGGGCTGTGTTTCCACCCCTGGGGCAGTCGGTTCCAGGTGTACTGCACGCCCCTCCAGGAGAAAGCAAACCGCGGCCTGCATTCTGCTGCCAAAGGAATGGAGAAAAACGCATTGGCAATGTCAATGGTGGCATACCACCTTGCTGCCTTGGACTCCAGCTCGTACTGGAGCTCCAGCATGTCCGCACGGCAGCTTCAACGGTGGGGTGACTTCATTCAATGCGCGGTAGTCCACTGTCAATCTCCATTCTCTGTCAGACTTGGCGCACAGGCCAGATGGGGCTGTTGAAGGGTGAGTGGGTTTTGCTCACCACCCCTTGGCGCCCAGCTCCCGGATCATCTTATGGATCGGGATCACAGCATCCCGAGTTGTTCTATATTGCCGACGATGTACTATCGAAGTGGCAATCGGTACCCTCTGCTCCTCTACCCTCAGGAGTCCCACGGCAATTGGATTCTCACATAGTCCGGCAGGGTGTTCAATTGCCGGATTCTCTCCGCCATCACAGCCGCTATCCCAAATGCCCACTTGAAGCCTTTTGGGTCCTTAAAATACCCGCCTTGAAGGAAATCTATTCCCAAAATACACGGGGCCTCTGGGCCAGTCACAATCGGGTATCTCTTCCACTCTCTTCCCGGTTAGACTCATTTCCGCCTTCCACTATGGTAAAGTCCTGTGATCCACCTGTTACACCAGCAATAGAAACGGTCTCTTCTCCCGACACATCCTGATGGAAATATAGTACACTGTGCCCAGTGTCCACTAAAGCTTTATACTTCTGTGGTTTCGATGTGCCAGGCCACCGAATCCACACGGTCCAAAAACACTCGGTTTTCCCTGGCCTCACCCCTGGCTAGAGGCAGGGCTTCTAAGCCTGTTTGTCCTTTTTGACGGGGGCATAGGTCTTAGAAGTTCCTTCAAGTGAATCGGACATGTCGTCATCATCCTCCTCATATGTGGCACTGTGGTTCCGGGCGACTGGAGCTGCTCTCTTTCTGATGGAACCTTCTTGTTGAGCCTTGTCTTCCTTCAAATCACGCACTCGTCGTGCCAGAACAGCTGTGGGCTTTCCATCCCACCTCTTCATGTTTTCTCCGCAGTCACGCAAGAAAAACCACAACTCCGCACGTGGGTGTACCTTCTCTCCTCAGCAGAGGAGCTGCCTGCGTTGACTGCCAGGACGCTCTGATTTGCACAGCTGAGATTTGGAGGAGATCCTCCTTGATTTCCTCTCTCAGCTTCTTATGGTTTTTCCTCCAACTTATCCTCCAAGTTCTGTAAACGTGTTTCCACGGCTGCAATCCTGGCATGCGTTGGGCCATGCACAGCATCAGCGATGCCCCAAGCTTCTTTGCCATATCAAGCACTGTCTCGTATGTGTCTTCTGGTTTCATGATTGCAAGAGCTGAGGCATAGTCAGATGGTCCAAGCCTCACAAGCTTCCTCCACATAATCGGTGTGCACGGTACCAGATCTGGATTTCTAGTTGTTACGTCATCTGAGAAAATAATTTCTGCCACCGCCATCTCTCTCAAACGTTGGATTCCCTGCTCGATGGTTTTCCATCTGGTCTGCTGCATGTACAGGTCATCAGCGCAGAGATATCTTTGTGCCACACTGTCCAATACACGTGACCAGAGGCTCTGAGGATTAGCTCCCTCATCATACCTTGATCGATGACTGGATCTTGAGACAGGGATCCCAAATGTCTCGGCCTGCGTGCCATCCAGGGTGGTTGCCTCACCTGCCGTGATCCCAAAGCCGGACCAGCCAACTAATTATGGATTCATCAGGTCGCCTTGTATAATCTTTTCTTAGACCACGAAGATCTTTCAGGAAAAGGACTCATTATTAGTTTCTGATCTCTCATCAGTCACTTTTAACTCCGGATTTTATATCAGGGGAGTTGAAGGTCCTTCTCCTGCATCCTCATCATCATCATCCTCCACCCGGCCGATCTGTTTTCTTTGTGCACTTTCTACTCCTGGTACTGGTAGCCACAGCCATAGGTTGAAGCTTGCTGTCTAATTTTGCCCCTGTCCTGGAGCCTGAGGTGTTAACTGCAGTCTGAGTAACTGGAATAGTAGCTACGTTTATCTCCCTGTTCCCTCTCCTTTTGTTTGTTGTCCCACACTATCTAACAGGGTTCGATAAGCTGCATACCAGAGCCCAGCTCACTGCAGTGATTCTCTTTTCCTTAGAATTGTCCTGACACTTTTCTTTAAGTACTTTGCAGTCTTGACTGGGTCTTGAATTTGTTCAGATGAAAAATCCCAGATTATAGGTTCAGAAAACTCTTTAGAATTTGGCCCAGTTCCTCCCATTTGCCACACCACTCAGAATTCTTCACACTCTGCTTTGCTACCAAATCAGGGGTTGTAACACCTGCATCCCTAGAAATCTCAGCTTTCATTCTGTATAAACTGCAGACAGTATAGAAAAACTTACTAAATTAAATACCAGAAAGATGGTTTCCTTTACACTCAGGGAGAGCTGAACATTTTCAACAGAGATGTAAATAATTCAGGGAGAAGAAGGAAAATAAAGGCAAAAATCCTCTTTGCTTGCTTCTCCTCTAATGAATTGAGTGCACAACACAAACCACGACTTGTACATCCCTGAAGTGGATTCTAACACCTTCATAAACTTCTGGCAGATCATTACAACCAAGCCTAGCCCAATGAGTATTTTGGTTAATACCCCTTTCATGAAAAAACTACGTGCTAGAGACAACACTGGGGCTATCTCTGAGTAAGAGAACAGGCCCAAAGACCACAGGGGTATTAAGATTTCAAAAACTCTAAAGAGCAAACATACAGGCAGGCTTCCAATCCAAAAGACATCACGGCTTCAAAAACATACTGATATCAATACAGGCCAATTAAAAACAAGATGTTATTAAAGTTTTTCCACTTTCTCCTTCCCCGCACGGGCCACCAAATAAGAAATGTCCAAGTTTGGACAAACTTAGGAAAAAACTCCCAGAAGAGCTTCCCAGGAAATAAACCCCCAATTCTTTTATCCCACTGGACTTAAGAAAAAATTTCACTCAGGGGAAAAGTGGAAAACCTATTTATTAACACATACAAGAGAAACACTTCCCAGCACAGACCCAGATGACAAAAAGTTTTCACCGAGAGAGAGAGAAACTTGGACGCTTCTATCTTCACTAGAAGGGCGAACGCTTCTCTGGCCGGGTGTCCAGAGGCAGGCCGCAGGGTTCCTCCGGAGCTGGTGCTGAATCCTCGGGGGTGAGGGGGAGAAGGAGAGGGGAGAGAGAGAAAGAAAAAACAGCCGGAATAGCCAGCAAGCCTTAAACAGCAGCGAGCTAAACCAAATAATTCAAGCAATATAAAGTCAAAAAAAATCAAGCAAAAACAGCTAACTCACAAACCAGGCCACGAGCCACCACCACAGCAGCGATAGCCACCGCAGCAGCAGCCAGAGCCAAGCTGCAGCAGTCAGCGAGCCACCCCCCTCCCAAGCCAAGCCCGCGGCAAACCAAGGCCATTCGCGAGAGCAGAGCCCAGGCTGCCCCTCCCCGGAGCAGACAGCTTCATGGCCAAGGGGGCAGGGTGAGGAGTCAGTCAAATCATCAACCCAGGACAAAAATTAAAAGTTTTTTAGGGAAAAGGCAAACAAAATCTCTTTGTTAAAATTACAGAAATTTTTTAAATGGATACGTTTTCCAGCACCACTTTGGTCCAGTGTATTCCCAGTTCTCCCAGCTGCCCCTAGCACAGTCCCAGTCACTCCCAGTTCTATCCCAGTATGATGCCAGTCTCTGCCTGCAGGGCCCCAGTCACTCACACTTGCTCCCAGTTTCCACACCATGGTCCCAGTTTTCCCCCCAGCACATTTCCAATCACTTCCAGTTAGGTCCCAGTCACCACCCCTATGATTTCAGACACTCCCAGTATATCCCAGTTGCCCTGAACAATCTCATAGTCATTCCCAGGAACTCCCAGTTACCTCAGCGTGGTTCACTTGCCCCCAGTTTTATCCCAGTTGCCCCTGCAATAGTTCCAGTGCCTCTCAGCATTGTTTTGGGGTTTTTTTGGATGGGGAGGGGAATGTTTGGAGAATGCAGAACTCCAAAGCTGATCCCAATCCCTCCCAGTCAGTCCCTATTATGATGCAACGTCCAGTTTGCAGGTTCCCAGTTCCTCTTATTTTCATTCAGTGTGTTCCCAGTTCTCCCAGTCTCCCCAGTACAGTTCCAGTCACTCCCAGTATGAGGCAATGGCCCCCAAGTGCTCCCTGTCAATGCCAGCATGACCCCAGTAGCCTCCAGTATAATCCCTGTGACTCCCTGTCTCTCCCAGTATATCCCAGTCATCCCCAGCATGCTGCCAGTCACTCTCACTTCTTCCCACTTGCTTTCAGCATGATTCCAATTGTTCACAGTCACTCCCAGTCCATCCCAGTATGATTCCTGTCACCCTCAGTGTGCTTTCAGTCTCACCCAGCATGGACCCAGCTGCTCTCCCTGTGATCCCTGGATGATTGCAGTTGTTCCCAGTTCCTCTCAGAATGGTCCCTAGAATAGCTCCAGTCTCTCTCAGCATTGTCCCACTGTCTCCCAGTTGCCCCCAGTGTGGTTCCAGTGCCCCCAGTATGGTTACAGACACTCTCATTATATCCCAGTTTCCCCAGAAAGGTTCCAGTTAGCTCAGAATGATCTCAGTCTTTCCCAGTTATTCCCAGTTGTCTCCACCCTCATCCCAGGTTCTGTCAATGTCCCATACTCCCAGTTGCTCCCAATATGATCCCTGTTATGGTCTCAGTCCCTTCAGCATGGTTCCAGTACCTTCCAGTTGATCTCAGTAGCTCGCAATGTGTCTGTGGGGGTCCAGGGAGTCCCTCTGGACCTTCCAGGAGAGCGGAGACCCCCCTGTCCAACCCCTGAGAGACCCCCGAGCAAGGCCAGGGGGGTCAGAGAGCTGGATTCAGCTCCTCAGGGGCATTTGCTTTCTTGCAGAGGAGAAATGCGACCTTTGAGAATAACTAGGGTCTGAATTACATATTTAACATGTAGAAAATGTGGTTTTTAGGATTGTTTATATTATCAGTCACAAAG
>JAPFBE010000260.1:0-76621 GCA_034336665.1 Luscinia megarhynchos | reverse complement strand
GTCATGAGGAACCTAGGGCTAAAAGACTTCTAGGCACATGTCAAAATGCAGAAACTCTATGATGTTTTCTGTGGCACTGAAAATGAAATCTCAGATACAGTCTTACACGTTCTGTAAAAGTATAATGGTTTTGTATGAAATCTGCTGAATCTATTGTACAGAAAATTTATAGCTCTTCTTACATCTACCTAATCTTAATGCCTCATAAACAAATGCCCTGGAGCAAAGTAAATTAGTATCAGGGTTGCCTAAACAGAGATGCTTGCAACCTGATTGCATTAAATTAACTTCTGTTTAATTGAATACATTTGCCTGATTAGGTAAAGCGTGGTGTGTCAATGTTTTTTCTAATTGTGTTAGTCTGCACGGTTGGTTCCACTGCCCTTTCTTGAGCTGATAGTAATCACTAATTTTGCTGCTCATGTGATAACAAGGAGATGAATTGACATTCGTTGTTGTCCACATAGATTAGGGAAGTAAAATGGAACTCCTTCTATCCTTTCAACCTCCAAGCCAGATGTACCCGTAAAATTGACATTGTATCCTTTACATGTAAGGCATAATAATGATGAAAAGAGCTATGGCAGGTTGCAGAGGAATGTTTCTCCCATTTTAAAGGGCTCAAGAACTGCTTGCATACATAAGTGGAGGATTTTTCTGCTCTTCAGACTATTCTATTTCTTTTTTCCATTTTAAATATTTTTTAAATTTTCTTCACTTTCCTTGGGGAAAAAATCAAGAACTCTTTACAAATTTTTAGGGAAAAAAGTGGAGGGTGAGGAAGGATGAAACTTCCTGCAGCTGATTCTGTTTTTCTCTGAATCCTGAAGAAACAATTAAATCCTTCATCTTCTGTAGAACCTGAATGCATATGTTCTCATACCTTAAGCATCTCATAAGCAGTAAGCTTTCTGGGTAGTTGACTAGTCTGCAGAGAGATAAAGAGATTCTTTTATTTCTCCCATTGGAAAGAGTCCCACTCAGACAATTTAATCAGGGAGATTTGGTATATTTCGTTAAGTATGTATTAATTAGAATGCATTTTTACTCACAGTGCATACAAAAGAATAGATATGTCATATACAGAATGCAAAAGTTCAGTTCTCTCTTCCTATGCTTATTTTAACTAGCAGTTGCTGCTTACCCCTCTCGTGCCATCTTTTAAGGAGCTCACTGATCTTTCTCTTTTCTGACAGGAAATTCTCCAAACACTAGCATGAAGTTGCACTCATAGTGCCAAAATAAAAATATCTACGTGGGTGGGCCGTGCAGAGACTGTTTGCGGTGACTCTGGGTGTGCATACGGCCGGCCCACCCGTGGGTGAAGCGTGCAGTAGGGCCTGCATTTTTCCCCTGGGTGTGCCGCCACGGCCGGCCCACCCGATGGGTGAGTGTGCAGAAGGCCCTGCGTTTGACTCTGGGTGTGTTGCGGCCACGGCGACCTACCGATGGGTGAGGCGTGCAGAAGGGCCTCGCGATTACCTCTGGGTGTGCGCCCACGGCCAGCCCACCCGTGGGTGAGCGTGCAGAAGGGCCTGCAGTTTCTTCTAAGTTGGCCTTAGCGACCAGCTTACCCGTGGGTGGGAGTGCAGAAACGGCATGCGTTTGCCTCTGGGTGTGCGCCCGGCGGCCCACCCGATGGTGAAGCGATGCAGAAGGTTTGCGTTTGCCTCTGAGTGAGCGCCCGGCCGGCCCACCTGGGTGAAGCGTGCAGAAGGGTTTCGCGTTTTCCTCTGGGTGTGCCACGGCGGCCCACCCGTGGGTAGGGAGTGCAGAAGGGCCTGCGGTTTCCTCCAGGGTTGGCGCAACGACCAACCCACCGTAGGTGGGCGTGCAGAACTGTTTGTGTATTGCCTTTGGGTGTGCACATGCGGCGGCTCACCTGTGGGTGAAGCGTGCAGAAGGGCCTGCGTTTGCCCCTGGGTGTGCCGCCCGCGGCCGGCAACCCGTGGATAGGCGTGCAGAAGGGCCTGCGGTTGCCCTGGGTGTGCAGCCACGGCCGGCCCACCGATGGGTGAAGCGTGGAGAAGAGCCTACGTTTGCCCTGGGTGTGCGCCACGGCCCGGCAACCCGATGGATGTCGTGCAGAAGGGCCTCGCGGTTGCCTCTGGGTTTCGCATAGCGGCGGCTAACCCGTAAGTGGGCGTGGAGAACTATTTGCCTGTGCCTTTGGGTGTGCGCTTCGGCGGCCCACCCGTGGGTAGGCGTGCAGAAGGGCCTCGCGTTTGCCTCTGGGTTGGCATAGCGACCAGCCACCCGTGGGTGGGGCGTGCAGAACTGTTTGCGTGTGCCTCTGGGTGTGCCGCCCGCGGTGAAGCCCACCCGTGGGTGGGCGTGCAGAACTGTTTGCGTGTGGCTCTGGGTGTGCATACAGCGGCCCACCCGTGGGTAGGCGTACAGAAGGCCCTGCGGTTGCCTCTGGGTGTGCGCTGCGGCCGTAACCCGTCGGAGTGGGCGTGCAGAACTGTTCTGCGTGTGCCTCTGAATGTGCGCCCACGGCGGCCCACCCATGGGTGGGGCGTGCAGAAAACCTACGGTTGCCTCTGGTTGTGCCGCATACGGCGAACCCCACCCGTGGGTAGGGCGTGCAGAAAAGCCTGCGTTTGCCCTCTGGGTGTGCGCCACGGCCGGCCCACCCGTTGGTGGGTATTGCAGAAGGCCCTGCGTTTGCCTCTGGTTGTGCCGCCAGCGCGAACCCACCGTGGGTGGTGTGCAGAAGAGCCTGCCATTACCTCTGGGTGTGCCGCCCGCGAAGCCCACCGGTGGGTGGGCGTGCAGAAGAGGCCTGCAGTTTCTTCTGGGTTGGCCTTAGCGACCAGCTTACCCGTGGGTGGGCGTTGAGAACTGTTAGCGTGTGCCTCTGGGTGTGCCGGCCGGCCCACCGATGGGTAGGCGTGCAGAACTGTTTGGGTGTGCCTCTGGGTGTGCGCTACGGCGGCCCACCACGTGGGTGAAGGCGTGCAGAAGGGTTTGCGTTTGCCTCTGAGTGTGCCGCCACGGCCGGCCCGATGCGTGGGTGGGGCGTGAAGAAGGGTTTGCGTTGCCTCTGGAGTGTGCGCCCGGCCGGCCCAGCCGTGAGTGGGTGTGCAGAAGGGCCTGCGGTTGCCTCTGGGTGTGCAGCCACGGCGGCCTACCGATGAGTGGGCATGCCAAAGAGCCTCGATTACCTCTGGGTGTGCCGCTACGGCCAACCCACCGATGGGTGGGGCGTGCAGAAAGAGCCTGCAGTTTCTTCTGGCTTGGCCCTTAGCGACCAGATTTCCGTGGTTGGGGCGTGCAGAACAGTTTGCGTTTGCCATTGGGTGTGCCGCATACGGCCGGCCCACCGATGGGTGGGCGTGCAGAACTGTTTCGCGTGTGCCTCTAGGTGTGCCCGACACAGCCGGCCCACCCGTGGGTGGGGCGTGCAGTAGAGCCTCGCGGTTGCCTCTGGGTGTGCACTTCCCGGCCGTAACCGTGGGTGGGCGTGCAGAACTGTTTGTGTGTGCCTCTGAATGTGCGCCCACGGCGGCCCACCTGGGTGGGGCGTGCAGAAAAGACCTGCGGTTGCCTCTGGTTGTGCCGCCACGGCGGAGCCCACCCGTGGGTGGGGGCGTGCAGAAAGAGCCTCGCGGTTTCCCTCTGGGTTGGCATAGCGACCAGCCCACCGTAGGGTAGGCGTGTAGAACTGTTCGCGTGTGCCTCTGGGTGTGCCGCCCGCGGTCGACCCCACCCGTGGGTGGGCGTGCAGAACTGTTCGCGTCGCGACTCTGGGTGTGCCGCCACGGCCGGCCCACCGATGGGTGGGCGTGCAGAAAACCCTGCGGTGGCCTCTGGGTGTGCGCTACGGCAGCTTAACACGTGGGTGGGGCGTGCAGAAATGTTGCGTGTGCCTCTGAATGTGCCGCCACGGCCGGCCCACCCTGGGTGGGCGTGCAGAAGAGCCTCGGTTGCCCCTGGTTGTGCGCCACGGCTGGCCCACTTTCGTGGGTGAAGCGTGCAGAAAGGCCTGCGTTTGCCTCTGGGTGTGCCGCCCACGGCGGCCCACCGATGGGTGAAGCGATGCAGAAGGGCCTACTTTTCCCCCTGGGTGTGCCGCCACGCTAGGCCCACCCGTGTGTGGGGCGTGCAGAAGGGCCTCGCGTTTGCCTCGGGTGTGCCGCCCGCGGCGGCCCACCCGTGTTCGGCGTGCAGAAAGGCCTGCGGTTGCCTCTGGGTGTGCCGCCCGGCCGGCCACCGATGGGTGAAGCGTGCAGAAGAGGTTTCGCGTTTGCCTCTGAGTGTGCGCCCGGCCGGCCCACCCGTGTGTTGGCGTGCAGAAGGGCCTGCGGTTGCCTCTGAGTTGGCCTTAGCGGCCGGCCCACCCGTTGGTGGGAGTTCAGAACTGTTTGCGTGTGCCTCTGGGTGTGTCGCCCGCGTCTGGCCAACTGTGGGTGGGGCGTGCAGAAGGGCCTGCGTTTGCCCCTGGGTGTGCCCGCCACGGCCGGCCCAACCGTGGGTGGGGCGTGCAGAACTGTTCGCGTGTGGCTCTGGGTGTGCGCAGCGGCCGACCTACCACGTGGGTGAAGGCGTGCAGAAAGGCCTGTGGTTTGCCACTGGGTGTGCCGCCCGGCGGCCCACCGATGCTTAGGCGTGCAGAAGGGCCTGCGGTTGCCTCTGGGTGTGCCGCTCACGGCTGGCCCATCCGTGGGTGGGGCGTGCAGAAGAGCTTGCGGTTGCCTCTGGGTGTGCCGCCACGGCCCGACCACCCGTGGGTGAAGCGTGAAGAAGAGCCTGCGGTTGCCTCTGGGTGTGCACGCCAAGGCGGACCACCGATGGTGTGGGGCGTGCAGAAGGGCCTGGGGTTTGCCTCTGGGTGTGCATACGGTCCGCCCACCGTGGGTAGGCGTGCAGAAGACCTGCGTTTGCCTCTGTGTGTGCATACGGTTGGGCCACCCGATGGGTGAAGCGTGCAGAACTGTTTGCGTGTGCCTCTGGGTGTGCAGGCCGCGGCCGACCACCGATGGGTGGGGCGTGCAGAAAGGCCTGCGTTTGCCTCTGGGTGTGCCGCCACGGCCGGCCCACCGTTGGTGGGTGTACAGAATGCCCTGCGTTTGCCTCTGGTTGTGCCGCCCGCGGCGAGCCACGGTGGGTGGGGCGTGCAGAAGAGCCTGCAGTTTCTTCTGGGTTGGCATAGCGACCAGCTTACCCGTGGGTGGGCGTTGAGAACTGTTAGCGTGTGCCTCTGGGTGTGCCGCCACGGCCGGCCCACCCGTGTGTAGGCGATGCAGAAGGGCCTGAAGTTTGCCCGGGGTGGGCATACGGTAGAGCCCCACCACGTGTGTGAGGCGTGCAGAAGGGCCTGCAGTTGCCTCTGGGTGTGCCGCCCACGGTCGGCCCACCCGTGGGTGAAGCGTGCAGAAGGGTTTCGCGTTTGCCTCGAGTGTGCCGCCACGGCCCGGCCCGATTCGTGGGTGGGGCGTGAAGAAGGGTTTCGCGTTTGCCTCTGAGTGTGCGCCACGGCCCGACCCACCAGTGAGTGGGTGTGCAGAGCGGCCTGCGGATGCCTCTGGGTTTTCAGTCGCGGCCGGCCTACCGTGGGTGGGCATGCCAAAGAGCCTCACGATTACCTCTGGGTGTGCCGCCACGGCCAGCCCACCCGTGGGTGGGCGTGCAGAAAGCCCTGCAGTTTCTTCTGGGGTGGCCCTTAGCGACCAGATTTCCGTGGTTGGGCGTGCAGGACAGTTTGCGTTTGCCATTGGGGCGTGCCGCCCACGGCCGACCCACCACGTGGGTAGGCGTGCAGAACTGACTGCGTGTGCCTCTGGGTGTGCCGACACAGCCGGCCCACCCATGGGTGGGGCGTGCAGTAGAGCCTGCATTTTCCCCTGGGGCGTGCATACGGCCGGCCCATCTGTGAGTGGGGCGTGCAGAAGGGCCTGCGGTTTCCTCTGGGTTGGCGCAGCGACCAGCCCACCCGTGGGTGGGCGTGCAGAACTGTTTGCATGTGCCTCTGGGTATGCATCCACGGTCGGCACACCCGTGGGTGAGCGTGCAGAACTGTTTGCGTCGCGGCTCTGGAGTGTGCCGCCCGCGGCGGCCCACCCGATGGGTTGGCTTGCAGAAGGCCCTGCGGTTGCCTCTGGGTGTGCCGCTACAGCCGTAACCGTGGGTGAGGCGTGCAGAACTGTTTGCGTGTGCCTCTGAATGTGCCTTACGGCGGCCCACCCTGGGTGGGGCGTGCAGAAAGAGCCTCGGTTGCCTCTGGTTGGTAATGCGCCACGGCCGGGCCCACCGTGGGTGGGGCGTGCAGAAGAGCCTCATCGGTTTCCTCTGGGTTGGCCTTAGCGACCAGCCCACCCGTGGGTAGGCGTGCAGAACTGTTTGCGTGTGCCTCTGGGTGTGCGCCACGGTCGGCCCACCCGTGGGTAGGCGTGCAGAACTGTTTGCGTCGCGGCTCTGGGTGTGCGCCACGGCGGCACCACCCGTGGGTGGGCGTGCAGAAAACCCTGCGGTGGCCTCTGGGTGTGCCGCTCGGCCGCTTAACCGTGGGTGGGCGTGCAGAACTGTTTGCGTGTGCCTCTGAATGTGCCGCCACGGCCGGCCCACCCTGGGTGGGGCGTGCAGAAGAGCCTGCGGTTGCCCCTGGTTGTGCCGCCACGGCTGGCCCTTTAGGTGGGTAGGCGTGCAGAAAGGCCTGCGTTTGCCTCTGGGTGTGCATACGGCCGGCCCACCCGTTGGTGGGTGTGCAGAAGGCCCTGCGTTTGCCTCTGGTTGTGCGCATGCGAGCCCACCGTGGGTGGGTGTGCAGAAGGCCCTGCGTTTGCCTTTGGTTGTGCGCCACGGCCGGCCCACCCGTTGGTGGGTGTGCAGAAGGCCCTGCGTTTGCCACTGGTTGTGCCGCCCACGGTGAGCCCACCCGTTGGTGGGTGTGCAGAAGGGCCTGCAGTTTCTTCTGGGTTGGCCAGCGACCAGCTTACCCGTGGGGCGTTGAGAACTGTTAGCGTGTGCCTCTGGGTGTTGCCGCACGGCGGCCCACCCGTGGGTGGGCGTGCAGAAGGGCCTGAGTTTGCCCGGGGTGTTCCGCCACGGCCGGCCACCCGTGTGTAGGCGTGCAGAAGAACCTCGCGGTTGCCTCTGGGTGTGCCGCGGCCGGCCCACCCGTGGGTGGGGCGTGCAGAAGGGTTTGCGTTTGCCTCTGGTGTGCCGCCCACGGCCGGCCCATTCGTGGGTGAGCGTGAAGAAGGGTGCGTTTGCCTCTGAGTGTGCCGCCACGGCCGGCCCACCAGTGAGTGGGTGTGCAGAAGGGCCTGCGTTGCCTCTGGGTGTGCAGCCACGGCGGCCTACCGATGGGTGGGGCATGCCAAAGAGCCTGCGATTACCTCTGGGTGTGCGCCCACGGCCAGCCCACCCGTGGGTGGGAGTGCAGAAAGAGCCTGCAGTTTCTTCTACAGCTTGGCATAGCGCCCAGCTTTCCGTGGTTGGGCGTGCAGAACTGTTCGCGTTTGCCATCTGGGTGTGCATACGGCCGGCCCACCCGTGGGTGGCGTGCATAACTGTTTGCGTGTGCCTCTGGGTGTGCCGCCACAGCCCGGCCCACCCGTGGGTGAGGCGTGCAGTAGGGCCTGCATTTTTCCCCTGGGTGTGCCGCCCACGGCCGGCCCACCCGTGGGTGGAGTGTGCAGAAGGTCCTCGCGGTTGCCTCTGGGTGTGCAGCCACGGCCGACCTACCGTGTGTGGGAGTGCAGAAAGGCCTGCGATTACCTCTGGGTGTGCCGCCACGGCCAGCCCACCCGATGGGTGAGCGTGCAGAAGGGCCTGCAGTTTCTTCTGGGTTGGCGCTAGCGACCAGCTTACCCGTGGGTGGGGCGTGCAGAACTGTTTGCGTGTGCCTCTGGGTGTGCGCCACGGCCGACCCACCCGTGGGTGGGCGTGCAGAACTGTTTGCGTGTGCCTCTGGGTGTGGCGCTTCGGCCGGCCCACCCGTGGGTGGCGTGCAGAAGGGCCTGCTTTTCCCCCTGGGTGTGCCGCCACGGTAGTCCCACCAGTGTGTGAGGCGTGCAGAAGGGCCTGCGGTTTCCTCTGGGTGTGCCGCCCGCGGCCAGCCCACCCGTGGGTGAGCGTGCAGAAGGGCCTGCAGTTTCTTCTAAGTTGGCCATAGCGACCAGCTTACCCGTGGGTGGGAGTGCAGAGCGGCATGCGTTTGCCTCTGGGTGTGCCGCCCGCGGCCGGCCCACCCGTGGGTGAAGCGTGCAGAAGGGTTTGCGTTTGCCTCTGGGTGAGCGCCCACGGCCGACCCACCCGTGGGTGGGGCGTGCAGAAGGGTTTCGCGTTTTCCTCTGGGTGTGCGCCACGGCCGGCCCACCCGTGTGTGGCGTGCAGAAGGGCCTGCGGTTTCCTCAGGGTTGGCCTTAGCGACCAACCCACCGTGGGTAGGCGTGCAGAACTGTTTCGCGTGTGCCTTTGGGTGTGCCGCCCACGTCCGACCCGCAGCGTGGGTGGCGTGCATAAGGGCCTGCGGTTGCCTCTGGGTGTGCCGCCCACGGCCGACCCCTGCGTGGGTGGCGTGCAGAAGGGCGTCGCGGTTGCCTCTGGAGTGCGCAGCCATGGCGGCCTACCGTGGGTGAGGGCGTGCAGAACTATTTGCATGTGGCTATGGGTGTGCGCCACAGCCCGGCTCACCTGTGGGTGGGGCGTGCAGAAGGGCCTGCGGTTGCCCCTGGGTGTGCAGCCACGGCCGGCCCACCGTGGGTGAAGCGTGGAGAAGAGCCTGCGTTTGCCCCTGGGTGTGCCGCCACGGCCCGTGCAAGCCGTGGATAGGCGTGCAGAAGGGCCTCGCGGTTGCCTCTGGGTTTCACATAGCGGCCCGGCCCACCCGTAAGTGGCGTGGAGAACTATTTGCCTGTGCCTTTGGGTGTGCGCTACGGCCGGCCCACCCGTGGAGTGAGGCGTGCAGAAGAGCCTGCGGTTGCCTCTGGGTTGGCGCTAGCGACCAGCCCACCCGTGGGTGGGGCGTGCAGAACTGTTTGCGTGTGCCTCTGGGTGTGCGCCACGGTCGGCCCACCCGTGGGTGGGCGTGCAGAACTGTTCGCGTGTGGCTCTGGGTGTGCAGCCACAGCCGGCCCACCCGTGGGTGAGGCGTACAGAAGGCCCTGCGGTTGCCTCTGGTTGTGCGCCACGTGAGGCCCACCCGTGGGTGGGGCGTGCAGAAAACCTCGTTTGCCTCTGGGTGTGCCGCCACGGCCGGCCCACCCGTGGGTGGGCGTGCAGAACTGTTTGGGTGTGACTCTGGGTGTGCGCCACGGCCGGCCCACCCGTGGGTGGGCGTGCAGAAGGGCCTGAGTTTGCCCCGGGGTGTGCCGCCACGGTAGGCCCACCAGTTTGGGGGCGTGCAGAAGGGCCTGCGGTTGCCTCTGGGTGTGCAGCCACGGCCGGCCCCACCCGTGGGTGGGCGTGCAGAAGGGTTTCGCGTTTGCCTCTGGAGTGTGCCGCCACGGCCGGCCCATTAAGTGGGTGGGGCGTGAAGAATGGTTGGCGTTTGCCTGTGAGTGTGCCGCCGGGGCCGGCCCACCAGTGAGTGGGTGTGCAGAAAGGCCTGCGGTTGCCTCTGGGTGTGCAGCCACGGCGGCCTACCCGTGGGTGGGCATGCCAAAGGGCCTCGCGATTACCTCTGGGTGTGCCGCCCACGGCCAGCCCACCCGATGGGTGAGGCGTGCAGAAGAACCTGCAGTTTCTTCTGGCTTGGCATAGCGACCAGCTTTCCCGTGGTTGGGCGTGCAGAACAGTTTGCGTTTGCCATTGGGTGTGCCGCCACGGCCGGCCCACCGGTAAGTGGCGTGCAGAACTGTTTGCATGTGCCTCTGGGTGTGCCTTACAGCCCGGCCCACCCGTGGGTAGCGTGCAGTAGGGCCTGCATTTTCCCCTGGGTGTGCCGCCCGGCCCGGCCCACCCGTGAGTGGGTGTGCAGAAGGTCCTGCGGTTGCCTCTGGGTGTGCAGCCACGGCCGGCCTACCCGTGGGTGGGAGTGCAGAAAGGCCTGCGATTACCTCTGGGTGTGCCGCTACGGCCAGCCCACCCGATGGAGTGAGCGTGCAGAAGGGCCTGCAGTTTCTTCTGGGTTGGCCTTAGCGACCAGCTTACCCGTGGGTGGGCGTGCAGAACTGTTTCGCGGTTGCCTCAGGGTGTGCCGCCCACGGCCGACCCACCCGTGGGTGAGGCGTGCAGAAATATTTCGCGTGTGCCTCTGGGTGTGGCGCCTCGGCCGACCACCCGTGGGTGAAGCGTGCAGAAGAGCCTGTTTCCCCCTGGGTGTGCCGCCCACGGTAGGTCCACCCGTGTGTGGGGCGTGCAGAAGGGTCTGCGTTTGCCTCGGGTGTGCCGCCACGGCCGGCCCACCCGTGGGTGGGCATGCAGAAGGGTTTGCGTTTGCCTCTGAATGTGGCACCATGGCGGCCCTCCATGGGTGGGGCGTGCAGAAGAGCCCTCGTTTGCCTCTGAGTGTGCGCCCGCGGTAGGCCCCACCCGTGGGTGGGGCGTGCAGAAAGAGCCTGCGGTTGCCTCTGAGTGTGCGCCCGCGGCCGGCCCACCGATGGGTGGGGCGTGCAGAAGGGTTTGCGTGTGCCTCTGAGTGTGCGCTCACGGCCCTTAAGCGTGGGTGGGCGTGCAGAACCCTGCGTTTGCTCGGGTGTGCGTACGGCCCTCCCGTGGGTGCGTGCTGAAACTGCGGTGCCTCTGGGTGTGCCGCCACGGCCGGCCCACCGTGGAGTGGGCGTGCAGAAGGTCCCTGCGTTGCCTCGGGTGTGCCCACGGCGGCCCACCGTGGGTGGGGTGCAGAAAGTCGCGTTGCCTCAGAGTGACCCTGGCCCGACCTGGGGTGGCGTGAAGAGTTTGCGTGTGCCTCTGAATGTGCGCGCGGCGGCCCTACCCTGGGTGGGAACGTGCAGAAGAGCCTCGCGGTTGCCACTGGTTGTACGCCCGCGGCGGGCCCACCCGATGGGTGGGCGTGCAGAAAGGCCTGCGTTTGCCTCTGGGTGTGCCGCCACGGCCGGCCCATTCGTGGGTGGGTGTGCAGAAGGTCCTGCGGTTTGCCTCTGGGTGTGCACGCTTACGGCCGGCCCACCCGTGGGTGGGGCGTGCAGAAGAGCCTCGCGGTTGCCACTGGTTGTGCGCTTCGCGGCCGCCCAACCGTGGGTGGGCGTGCAGAAGGGCCTGCATTTCTTCTGGGTTGGCGCATAGCGACCAGCTTACCCGTGGGTGGGCGTGCAGAACTGTTTGCGTGTGCCTCTGGGTGTGCATACGGCCGGCCCACCCGTGGGTGGGCGTGCAGAACTGTTTCGCGTGTGCCTCTGGGTGTGGCGCTCGGCGGCCCACCCGTGGGTGAAGGCGTGCAGAAGGGCCTGCTTTTCCCCTGGGTGTGCCGCCACGGTAGGCCCACCCGTGTGTGGGGCGTGCAGAAGGGCCTGCGGTTTCCTCTGGGTTGGCATAGCGACCAAGCCACCCGTTAGTGGGCGTGCAGAACTGTTTGCGTGTGGCTCTGGGTGTGCATACGGCCGGCCCACCCGTGGGTGGGCGTGCAGAAGGGCCTGCGGTTGCATCTGGGTGTGCCGCCGCGGCCCACTACCGTGGGTGGGCGTGCAGAACTGTTTGCGAGTGACTCTGGGTGTGCGCCGGGCCGGCCCAGCCGTGTGTGGAGCGTGCAGTAGGGCCTGCATTTTCCCCTGGGTGTGCGCCACGGCCGGCCCACCCGTGGTGGGTGTGCAGAAGTCCCTGCGTTTGACTCTGGGTGTGCCGCCCACGGCCGGCCTACCCGTGGGTGGGGCGTGCAGAAGGGCCTCGCGATTACCTCTGGGTGTGCCGCCACGGCCAGCCCACCCGTGGGTGAGCGTGCAGAAGGGCCTGCAGTTTCTTCTAAGTTGGCATAGCGACCAGCTTACCCGTGGGTGGGGTGCAGAGCGGCATCGCGTTTGCCTCTGGGTGTGCGCTACGGCCGGCCCACCCGTGGGTGAAGCGTGCAGAAGGGTTGCGTTGCCTCTGGGTGAGCATGCGGCCGGCCCACCGATGGGTGGGGGCGTGCAGAAGGGTGCGTTTTCCCTCTGGGTGTGCCGCCACGGCCCAGGCCCACCCGTGGTAGTGAAGCGTGCAGAAGAGGCCTGCATTTTCCTCAGGGTTGACGCTAGCGACCAACCCACCCGTGGGTGGGCGTGCAGAACTGTTTGCGTGTGCCTTTAGGTGTGCGCCCGCGGTGACCACCGTGGGTGGGCGTGCAGAACTGTTTGCGTGTTGCTCTGGGTGTGTCGCATACGGCCGGCCCACCCGTGGTTGGGCGTGCAGAAGGCCCTGCGGTTGCCTCTGGGTGTGCGCTACGGCCGGCAACCGTGGGTGAGCGTGAAGAACTATTGCGTGTGCCTCTGGGTGTGCATCACGGCCGGCCCACCCTGGGTGGGCGTGCAGAAGGGCCTGCGGTTGCCCTGGTTGTGCGCCACGGAGGGCATACCCGTGGGTGGGCGTGCAGAAAGGCCTGCGTTTGCCTCTGGGTGTGCCTCGAGGCCGGCCCACCCGTTGGTGGGTGTGCAGAAGGCCCTGCGTTTGACTCTGGGTGTGCAGCCACGGCCGTCCCTACCCGTGGTTGGGGCGTGCAGAAGAGCCTCGCGGTTACCTCTGGGTGTGCCGCACGGCCAGCCCACCCGTGGGTGGGCGTGCAGAAGAGCCTGCAGTTTCTTCTGGGTTGACGCAACGACCAGCTTACCCGTGGGTGGGCGTGCAGAACTGTTTGCGTGTGCCTCTGGGTGTACGCCACGGCGGCCCACCCGTGGGTGGGCGTGCAGAACTGTTTGCGTGTGCCTCTGGGTGTGCCGCCACGGCCCGGCCCACCCGTGGGTGGGCGTGCAGTGGGGCCTCGCGGTTGCTCCTGGGTGTGCATACGGCCGGCCCACCCGTTGGTGAGTGTGCAGAAGGCCTCACGGTTGCCTTTGGGTGTGCAGCCACGGCCGGCCTACTCGTGGGTGGGGAGTGCAGAAGGGCCTGCGGGTACATCTGGGTGTGCATGCGGCCAGCCACCCGTGGGTGGGGCGTGCAGAAGAGCCTGCATTTTCTTCTGGGTTGGCATAGCGACCAGCTTACCCGTGGGTGGGCGTGAAGAACTGTTTGCGTGTGCCTCTGGGTGTGCAGCCGCGGCGGCCCACCCCTGGGTGGGCGTGCAGAACTGTTTGGGAGTGCCTCTGGGTGTGCCGCCCGCGGCGGCCCACCCGTGGGTGGGCGTGAAGAAGGGCCTGAGGTTGCCCGGGGTGTGCATACGGTAGGCCCACCGTGTGTCGGGGCGTGCAGAAGGGCCTGCGGTTGCCTCTGGGTGTGCCGCCACGGCCGGCCCACCCGTGGGTGAAGGCGTGCAGAAGGGTTTCGCGTTTGCCTCTGAGTGTGGCGCCACGGCGGCCCATTCGTGGGTGGTCGTGAAGAATGGTTTGCGTTTGCCTCTGAGTGTGCCGCCACGGCCGGCCCACCAGTGGGTGGGTGTGCAGAAGAGCCCTCGCGGTTGCCTCTGGGTGTGCAGCCACGGCCGGCCTACCGTGGGTGGGCATGCAGAAGAGGTTTCGCGGTTGCCTCTGGGTGTGCATACGGCCAGCCCACCGATGGGTGGGCGTGCAGAAGACCCTGCAGTTTCTTCTGGGTTGGCCTTAGCGACCAGCTTTCCCGTGGGTGAGAGTGGAGAACTGTTTGTGTTTGCCATTGGGTGTGCCGCCACGGCCGGCCCACCCGTGGGTGGGCGTGCAGAACTGTTTGCGTGTGACTCTGGGTGTGCCGCCCGGCCGGCCCACCCGATGGAGTGAGGCGTGCAGTAGGGCCTGCATTTTCCCCTGGGTGTGCCGCTACGGCCGGCCCACCCGTGGGTGGAGTGTGCAGAAGAGCCCTCGCGGTTGCCTCTGGGTGTGCGCCCGCGGCCGGCCTACCCGTGGGTGGAGAGTGCAGAAGGGCCTCGCGATTACTTCTGGGTGTGCATACGGCCAGCCCACCCGTGGGTGGAGCGTGCAGAAGGAGCCTGCATTTTCTTCTGGGTTGGCCTTAGCGACCAGCTTACCCGTGGGTGGGCGTGAAGAACTGTTTGCGTGTGCCTCTGGGTGTGTAGCGCGGCCGGCCCACCCTGGGTGGGCGTGCAGAACAGTTTGGGAGTGCCTCTGGGTGTGCGCATACGGCGGCCCACCCGTGGGTGAAGCGTGAAGAAGGGCCTGAGGTTGCCCGGGGTGTGCCGCCCACGGTAGGCCCACCCGTGTGTGGGGCGTGCAGAAGGGCCTCGCGGTTGCCTCTGGGTGTGCATACGGCCCGACCCACCGATGGGTGGGGCGTGCAGAAGGGTTTGCGTTTGCCTCTGAGTGTGGCGCCCGCGGCCGGCCCGATGCCGTGGGTGGTGCGTGAAGAATGGTTTCGTTTGCCTCTGGAGTGTGCCGCCCGCGGCCGGCCCACCAGTGGGTGGGTGTGCAGAAGGCCCTGCGGTTGCCTCTGGGTGTGCAGCCACGGCCGGCCTACCCGTGGGTGGGCATGCAGAAGAGGTTTCGCGGTTGCCTCTGGGTGTGCATACAGCCAGCCCACCCGTGGGTGGGCGTGCAGAAAGTTTGCGTTTGCCTGGGTGTGCCACGGCTGGCAACCCGTGGATGGGCGTGCAGAAGGGCCTGCGGTTGCCTCTGGGTTTGCATAGCGGCGGCTCACCCGTGAGTGGCGTGGAGAACTATTTGCCTGTGCCTTTGGGTGTGCGCTACGGCCGGCCTACCCGTGGGTGAGGGCGTGCAGAAGGCCTACGGTGCCTCTGGGTTGTGCGACCAGCCCACCGTGGGTGGGCGTGCAGAACTGACTGCGTGTGCCTCTGGGTGTGCCGCCACGGCCGGCCACCCGTGGGTGGGAAGTGCAGAACTGTTTGCGTGTGGCCCTGGGTGTGCCGCCACAGCCGGCCCACCGATGGGTGGGCGTGCAGAAGGCCCTGCGGTTGCCTCTGGGTGTGCCGCTGCGGCCGACCAACCCCGTGGGTGAAGCGTGCAGAACTGTTTGCGTGTGCCTCTGAATGTGCGCCCGGCGGCCCACCCGATGGGTGGGCGTGCAGAAGAGCCTGCGGTTTGCCTCTGGTTGTGCCGCCGGCCAGCCCACCCGTGGGTGGGGCGTGCAGAAAGAGCCTCGCGTTTGCCTCTGGGTGTGCCGCTTGACGGCCCACCCGTGGTGGTGTGCAGAAGGCCCTGCGTTTGCCTCTGAGTTGTGCCGCCCACGGCGAGACCCACCCGTGGAGTGGGGTGTGCAGAAGGAGCCTGCCATTACCTCTGGGTGTGCCTCCACGGCCGGCCACCGGTGGGTGGGCGTGCAGAAGGGCCTGCAGTTTCTTCTGGGGTTGGCGCAGCGACCAACTTACCCGTGGGTGGGCGTTGAGAACTGTTAGCGTGTGCCTCTGGGTGTGCATCGGCAGCCACCCGTGGAGTGGGGCGTGAAGAAGCCTGAGTTTGCGGGGTGCGCGCGGTAGGCCCGATGTGTGGGGCGTGCAGAAAGGGCCTGAGTTTGCCTCTGGGTGTGCCGCCCGCGGTAGGCCCACCCGTGTAGTGGGTGTGCAGAAGAGCCTACGGTTGCCTCTGGGTGTGCCGCCACGTCCGGCCCTACCCGTGGGTGGCGTGCAGAAGGGTTTGCCTTTGCCTCTGGAGTGTGCGCCACGGCGGCATTCGATGGGTGGGGCGTGAAGAAGGGTTCGCGTTTGCCTCTGAGTGTGCGCCACGGCCGGCCCACCAGTGAGTGGAGTGTGCAGAAGGGCCTGCGGTTGCCTCTGGGTGTGCAGCACGGCGGCCTACCGATGGGTGGGCATGCCAAAGGAGCCTGCGATTACCTCTGGGTGTGCGCCACGGCCAGCCCACATGGGTGTAAGGCGTGCAGAAAGGGCCTGCAGTTTCTTCTGGCTTGACATAGCGACCAGCTTTCCCGTGGTTAGGCGTGCAGAACTGTTTGCGTTTGCCATTGGGTGTGCGCTACGGCCGGCCAACCCACCGATGGGTGGGGCGTGCAGAACTGTTTGCGTGTGCCTCTAGGGTGTGCTGCGCCTGGCCCCTACCGATGGGTGGGCGTGCAGAAGAGCCTGCGGTTTCCTCTGGGTTGGCGCATACGACCAGCCCACCCGTAGGTGGGGCGTGCAGAACTGTTCGCGTGTGCCTCTGGGTATGCATGCGATCAGTACCCGTGGGTGAAGCGTGCAGAGACTGTTTCGCGTGCTCTGGGTTATTGCGCTACGGCCGGCCCACCCGTGGGTAGGCGTGCAGAAAACCCTGCGGTTGCCTCTGGGTGTGCGCTCGGCCGCAATTGTGGGTGAGGCGTGCAGAACTGTTCGCGTGTGCCTCTGCGTGTGCCGCTACGGTCGACCCACCGTGGGTGGGCGTGCAGAACTGTTTGCGTCGCGGCTCTGGGTGTGCGCCCGGCCGGCCCACCGATGGGTGAGCGTGCAGAAAGACCTCGGTTGCCTCTGGGTGCTTGAACAGGCGTGCAGAACTGTTCGTGTGCCTCTGAATGTGCATACGGCGGCCCACCCCTGGGTGAAGTGCAGAAGAGGCCTGCGGTTGCCTCTGGTTGTGCCGCCCACGATGACTACCCGATGGTGTGGGAAGTGCAGAAAGGCTTGCGTTTGCCTCTGGGTGTGCGCATACGGCCCGGCCCACCCGTTGGTGGAGTGTGGAGAAGGCCCTGCGTTTGCCTCTGGGTGTGCGCCCGCGGCGAGCCCACCCGTTGGGTGGAGTGTGCAGAAGGGCCCTGCGGCTTGCCTCTGGGTGTGCGCCCGCGCTGACCCACGGTGGGTGAAGCGTGCAGATGGGCCTGCAGTTTCTTCTGGGTTGGCGCTAGCGACCAGTTTACCCGTGGGTGGGCGTTGAGAACTGTTAGCGTGTGCCTCTGGGTGTGCCGCCGGCGGCCCATTAACCGTGGGTGGGCGTGCAGAACTGTTTAGAGTGTGACTCTGGGTGTGCCGCCACGGCGGCCCACCCGTGGGTGAGGCGTGCAGAAGGGCCTGAGTTTGCCCGGGGTGTGCGCCACGGTAGAGCCCACCAGTGTGGGGAGCGTGCAGAAGGGCCTGCGGTTGCCTCTGGGTGTGCCGCCCGCGGCCGGCCCACCCGTGGAGTGAAGCGTGCAGAAGGGTTTCGCGTTTGCCTCTGGAGTGTGCCGCCACGGTACGGCCCGATACGTGGGTGGTGAAGTGAAGGGTTCTCGTTTGCCTGTGGGTGTGCTGCCAGGGCGGCCCACCAGTGAGTGGGGTGTGCAGAAAGGCCTGCGGTTGCCTCTGGGTGTGCAGCCACGGCCGGCCTACCCGTGGGTGGGCGTGCCAAAGAGCCTCGCGATTACCTCTGGGTGTGCACTGCGGCCAGCCCACCGTGGGTGGGGCGTGCAGAAAGACCTGCAGTTTCTTCTGGCAATGCAGCGACCAGCTTTCCGATGGTTGGGGCGTGCAGAACTGTTTGCGTTTGCCATTGGGTGTGCATACGGCCGGCCCACCCGTGAGTGGCCGTGCAGAACTGTTTGCATGTGCCTCCTGGGTGTGCCGCCACAGCCGGCCCACCCGTGGGTAGCGTGCAGTAGGGCCTGCATTTACCCTGGGTGTGCCTTACGGCCGGCCCACCGATGGATGAGTGTGCAGAAAGGTCCTGCGGTTGCCTCTGGGTGTGCGAGCACGGCCGGCCTACCGATGGTGGGGAGTGCAGAAAGGCCTCGCGATTACCTCTGGGCGTGCAGCCCACGGCCAGCCCACCCGTGGAGTGAGCGTGCAGAAAGGGGCCTGCAGTTTTCTTCTGGGTTGGCGCAGCGACCAGCTTACCCGTGGGTGGGGCGTGCAGAACTGTTTGCGTGTTGCCTCTGGGTGTGCGCCGCGGCGGCCCACCCGCATGAGTGCGGCGTGCAGAACTGTTCTGCGTGTGCCTCTGGGTGTGGCGGCCGGCCCACCCGTGGGTGAAGGCGTGCAGAAGGGCCTGTTTTCCCCTGATGTGCATACGGTAGGCCCACCGTGTGTGATGCAGAAGGGTCTGCGTTTGCGGGTGTGCCGCCACGGCCGGCCCACCTGTGGGTGAGCATGCAGAAGGGTTTGCGTTTGCCTCTGAATGTGGCACCATGGCGGCCCTCCATGGGTGGGCGTGCAGAAGGCCCTGCGTTTGCCTCTGAGTGTGCCGCCACGGTAGGCCCACCCGTGGGTGGGCGTGCAGAGCCCTCGCGGTTGCCTCTGGGTGTGCATACGGCCGTACCACCAGTGGGTGGGCGTGCAGAAGGGTTCGCGTTTGCCTCTGAGTGTGCGCTACGGCCGGCCAACCGTGGGTGAGGGCGTGCAGAAAGAGCCTGCAGTTTCTTCTGGGTTGGCATAGCGACCAGCTTTCCGTGGTTGGGCGTGCAGAACTGTTGCGTTTGCCATTGGGTGTGCGCCCTACGGCCGGCCCACCGTGGAGTGGCCGTGCAGAATTGTTTGCATAGTGGCTCTGGGTGTGCCGCCACAGCCGGCCCACCGTGGGTAAGAGCGTGCAGTAGGGGCCTGCATTTTCCCCTGGGTGTGCCCGCCGCGGCGGCCCACCCGATGGGTGGAGTGTGCAGAAGGTCCCTGCGGTTGCCTCTGGGTGTGCAGGCACGGCCGGCCTACCCGTGGTGGGGAGTGCAGAAGGCCTGCGATTACCTCTGGGTGTGCCGCCACGGCCAGCCCACCCGTGGGTGAGCGTGCAGAAGGGCCTGCAGTTTATTCTGGGTTGACGTAGCGACCAGCTTACCCGTGGGTGGGCGTGCAGAACTGTTTGCGTGTGCCTCTGGGTGTGCGCCACGGCGGCCCACCGATGAGTGCTGGCGTGCAGAACTGTTTGCGTGTGCCTCTGGGTGTACGCCCGGCCGGCCCACCCGTGGGTGGGGCGTGCAGAAGGGCCTGTTTTCCCCTGGGTGTGCTACAGGCCCGTGATGGGCGTGCCGAAGGGCTCCCGTTTACCCGTGCTCGGCGGCCCACCGTGGTGGGCATGCAGAAGGGTTTGCGTTTGCCTCTGAATGTGGCACCATGGCCGGCCCTCCCATGGGTGGGCGTGCAGAAGGCCCTGCGTTTGCCTCTGAGTGTGCCGCCACGGTAGGCCCACCCGTGGGTGGGCGTGCAGAAGGGCCTGCGGTTGCCTCTGGGTGTGCCGCCACGGCCGGCCCACCCGTGGGTGGGCGTGCAGAAGGGTTTGCGTTTGCCTCTGAGTGTGCCGCTACGGCCGCCCAACCGTGGGTGGGCGTGCAGAACTGTTTGCGTGTGGCTCTGGGTGTGCCGCCACGGCCGGCCCACCCGTGGGTGGGCGTGCAGAAGGGCCTGCGGTTGCCTCTGGGTGTGCGCTTCTGACCCATAACCCGTGGAGTGGGGCGTGCAGAACTGTTTACTGCGTGTGCCTCTGGGTGTGCGCTACGGCCCGGCCCACCCCTGGGTGGGCGTGCAGAAGGGCCTGCGGTTGCCTCTGGTTGTGCCGCCACGGCGGGCCCACCCGTGGGTGGGCGTGCAGAAAGGCCTGCGTTTGCCTCTGGGTGTGCCGCCACGGCCGGCCCATTCGTGGGTGGGTGTGCAGAAGGTCCTGCGGTTGCCTCTGGGTGTGCAGGCACGGCTGGCCTACCCGTGTGCGAAAGTGCAGAAAGGCCTGCGATTACCTCTGGGTGTGCCGCCACGGCCAGCCCACCGTGGGTGAAGCGTGCAGAAGGGCCTGAGTTTTCCCCGGGGTGTGCAGCCACGCTTACCCTGAGTGTGGGGCGTGCAGAAAAGGCCTGCGTGTTGCCTCTGGGTGTGCCGCCACGGCCGGCCCACCGTGGGTGGTTGTGCAGAAGGGTTTTGCGTTTGCCTCTGAGTGTGCGCCACGGCCGGCCCGATGGGTGGGTGGTAGTGAAGAAGGGTTTGCGTTGCCCGTGAGTGTGCCGCCAGGGCTGGCCCACCAGTGAGTGGGTGTGCAGAAAGGCCCTGCGGTTACCTCTGGGTGTGCAGCCAGCGGCCGGCCTACCCGTGGGTGGGCATGCCAAAAGGGCCTGCGATTACCTCTGGGTGTGCCGCCACGGCCAGCCCACCCGTGGTGAAGCGTGCAGAAGGGCCTGCAGTTTCTTCTGGCTTTGACGTAACGACCAGCTTTCCCGTGGTTGGTGCAGAACTGTTTCGCGTTTGCCATTGGGTGTGCCGCCACGACGGCCCACCCGCGTGAGTGGCCGTGCAGAACTGTTTGCATGTGCCTCTGGGTGCCGCCATTGCCGGCCCACCGTGGGTAAGCGTGCAGTAGGGCCTGCATTTTTCCCTGGGTGTGCCGCCCGCGGCTGGCCCACCCGTGGGTGGGTGTGCGAAGGTCCTGCGGTTGCCTCTGGGTGTGCAGGCACGGCCGGCCTACCGATGGGTGGGAGTGCAGAAAGGCCTGCGATTACCTCTGGGTGCCGCCATACGGCCAGCCCACCCGTGGGTGAAGCGTGCAGAGGGCCTGCAGTTTCTTCTGGGTTGACGCAGCGACCAGCTTACCCGTGGGTGGGCGTGCAGAACTGTTTGCGTGTGCCTCTGGGTGTGCCGCCACGGCCCGGCACCTGCGAGTGCTGCGTGCAGAACTGTTTGCGTGTGCCTCTGGGTGTGACGCCGGCCGGCCCACCCGTGGGTGGGCGTGCAGAAGGGCCTGTTTTCCCCTTGGGTGTGCCGCATACGGTAGGCCCACCCGTGTGTGGGGAGTGCAGAAGGGTCTCACGTTTTGCCCCCCGGTGTCGACGCCAGCCCACCCGTGGAGTGGGCATGCAGAAGGGTTTGGCGTTTGCCTCTGAATGTGGCACCATGGCCGCCCTCCCATGGGTGGGCTGCAGAAGGCCCGGCGTTTGCCTCTGGAGTGTGCCGCTGACGGTAGGCCCACCCGTGGGTGGGCTGCAGAAGGCCTGCGGTTGCCTCTGGGTGTGTCACACGGTCGGCCCACCCGTGGGTGGGCGTGCAGAAGGGCTTCTGCGTTGCCTCTGAGTGTGTTACACGCCGCCTTAACCGTGGGTGAGCTGCAGAAGGGCCTGCAGTTTCTTCTGGCTTGACGCGAACGACCAGCTTTCCGTGGTTGGGCTGCAGAACTGTTTGCTTTTTCCATTGGGTGTGCTGCCACGGCCGCCCACCCGTGAGTGGCCGTGCAGAACTGTTTGCATAGTGCCTCTGGGTGTGCCGCCACAGCCGGCCCACCCGTGGGTAAGCTGCAGTAGGGCCTGCGTTTGCCCCTGGTGTGCCACCACGGCCGGCAATCCGTGGATGGGCTGCAGAAGGGCCTCGCGGTTGCCTCTGGGTTTCACGCAACGGCCGGCTCACCCGTAAGTGAGCGTGGAGAACTATTTGCCTGTGCCTATGGGTGTGCCGCTGACGTCGGCCCACCCGTGGGTGGCCGTGCAGAAGAACTCGCGGTTGCCTCTGGGTTGACGCGCATCCACCAGCCCACCAGCGTGTGGTGCTGGCAGAACTGTTTCATGCAGTGCCTCTGGGTGTCATGCCGCCGCGGCTCCGACCCGTCGGGTGGGCGATGCAGAACTGTTTGCGTGTGGCTCTGGGTGTGCCGCCACAGCACGGCCCACTCGTGGGTGGGCTGTACAGAAAGGCCCTGCGGTTGCCTCTGGGTGTACCGCTGCGGCCGACCAACCGTGGGTGGGCGTGCAGAACTGTTTGCGCAGTGCCTCTGAATGTCGTCACACGTACGGCCCACCCTGGGTGGGCGTGCAGAAGGGAGCCTCGCGGTTGCTCTCTGGTTGTGCCGCCACGGGCGAGCCCACCCGTCGGGTGAAGCGCAGAAAGGCCCTGCGCGTTTGCCTCTGGGTGTGCACACGGCCGCCCACCGCGATTGTGGGTGTGCAGAAGGCCCCGCGCGTTTGCCTCTGGTTGTGCCGCCACGGCTGGCCCACCCGTGGGTAGGGTGTGCAGAAAGAGACCTGCCATTACCTCTGGGTGTGCCGCCACGGGCCAGCCCAATCGGGTGGGGCGTGCAGAAGGAGCCTGCAGTTTCTTCTGGGTTGGCCTTAACGACCAGCTTACCCGTGGGTGGGCGTTGAGAACTGTTAGCGTGTGCCTCTGGGTGTGCCTCGCCACGGCAGGCCCACCCGTGTGTGGGGGGCGTGCAGAAGGGCCTCAGTTTGCCCGGGGTGTGCCGCCACGGTAGTCCACCTGCGTGATGCGGCGTGCAGAAGGGCCTGCGGTTGCCTCTGGTGTACCGCTGGCGTCGGCCACCCGTGGGTGGGCGTGCAGAAGGGTTTGCCTTTGCCTCTGAGTGTACCGCCACGGCCTGCCAATTCGTGGGTGGGCGTGAAGAAGGGTTTATGCTTTGCCTCTGGAGTGTGCCGCCACGGCCGGCCCACCAGTGAGTGGGTGTGCAGAAGGGCCTCGCGGTTGCCTCTGGGTGTGCAGCCACGGCCGGCCTACCCGGTGGGTGGGCATGCCAAAGGGCCCTCGCGATTACCTCTGGGTGTGCCGCCACGGCCAGCCCACCGGTGGGTGAACGTGCAGAAGGGCCTGCAGTTTCTTCTGGGTTGACGCAACGACCAGCTAACCCGTGGGTGGGCTGTGCAGGACTGTTTATGTAGTGCCTCTGGGTGTGCCGCCACGGCCGGCCCACCACGTGGGTGCTGGCGTGCAGAACTGTTTGCGTGGTGCTCTGGGTGTGACGCTCGCGGCCGCCCACCCGCGTGGTGAAGCGTGCAGAAGGGCCTGTTTTCCCCCCGGGTGTGCCGCCACGGTAGGCCCGCACCCGTGGTAAGGGCGTGCAGAAGGGTCTGCGCTTTGCCCCCGGGTGTGTCACGACGTCGGTCTGCACCCGCGGGTGGGCATGCAGAAGGGTTTGCTGCGTTGCCTCTGAATGTGGCACCATGGCCGGCCCTCCCATGGGTGGGCGTGCAGAAGGCCCGGCGCTTTGCCTCTGAGTGTGCCGCTGACGGTAGGCCCACCCGTGGGTGGGGCGTGCAGAAAGGGCTCTGCGGTTGCTCTCTGGGTGTGCCGCCGGTCGGTCATCACCCGCGGTGGGCGATGCAGAAGGGTTTGCGCTTTGCCTCTGAGTGTGCCGCTCTGTCGCTCAACCGTGGGTGGGCGCGTGCAGAAGGAGCCTGCAGTTTCTTCTGGCTTGACGCTAGCGACCAGCTTTCCCGTGGTTGGGCGTGCAGAACTGTTTGCGCTTTGCCATTGGGTGTGCACACGGCCGGCCCACCCGCGAGGGGCCGCTGCAGAACTGTTTGCATGTGCTTCTGGGTGTGCCGCCACAGCCGGCCCCACCCGTGGTTACGCGGCAGTAGGGCCTCACGTTTGCCCCTGGTGTGCCGCCACAGCCGGCAACCCGTGGATGGGCGTGCAGAAGGGCCTCGCGGTTGCCTCTCTGGGTTTACGCGAACGGGCCGGCTCACCCGTAAGTGAGCGTGGAGAACTATTTGCCTGTGCCTTTGGGTGTGCGCTTCACGGCCGGCCCACCCGTGGGTGGGCGTGCAGAAGGGCCTCCGCGGTTGCCTCTGGGTTGACGCAACGACCAGCCCACCCGTGAGGTGGGCGTGCAGAACTGTTTGCGTGTGCCTCTGGGTGTGCCGCCACGGTCGGCCCACCCGTGGGTGGGCTGTGCAGAACTGTTGCGTGTGGCTCTGGGTGTGCCGCTATACGGCCCACCCGTGGGTGGGCTGTACAGAAGCGTCCTGCGCGTTGCCTCTGGGTGTGCGCTCGCGCCCACCAACCGCGGGTGGGGCGTGCAGAACTGTTGCTGTGCTCTGAATGTGCCGCTACGGCCGGCCCACCCCTGGGTGGGGCGTGCAGAAGAACTCGCGGCTGCCTCTGGTTGTGCGCCGCGGCTGGCCCATCCGATGGGTGGGCTGCAGAAAAGGCTCTGCGTTTGCCTCTGGGTGTGCCGCCACGTCGGCCCACCCGATGGTGGGTGTGCAGAAGGCCCTGCGTTTGCCTCTGGTTGTGCCGCCACGGGCGGGCCCACCCGTGGGTGGGTGTGCAGAAGGGCCTGCCATTACCTCTGGGTGTGCCGCCACGGCCAGCTCTCCGGTGGGTGGGGCGTGCTGAAGGGCCTGCAGTTTCTTCTGGGTTGACGCTAACGCGACCAACTTACCCGCGGGTGGGCTGCGTTGAGAACTGTTAGCGTGTGCCTCTGGGTGTGCCGCCACGGTAGGCCCACCCGTGTGGCCGTGCAGAAGGGCCTGAGTTTGCCCCGGGTGTGCGCCGCGACGGTAGGCCCACCCGTGTGTGGGGCTGCAGAAAAGGGCCTGCGGTTGCCTCTGGGTGTGCCGCCCACGTCGGCCCACCCGTGGGTGGATGCGCAGAAGGGTTTGCCTTTGCCTTCTGAGTGTACGCCACGGCCGGCCAATCCGTGGGTGGGCGTGAAGAAGGGTTTGCGTTTGCCTCTGAGTGTGCCGCCACGGCCCGACCCACCAGTGAGTGGGTGTGCAGAAGGGCCTCGCGGTTGCCTCTGGGTGTGCAGCCACGGCCGGCCTACCCGTGGTGGGCATGCCAAAGGGCCTCGCGATTACCTCTGGGTGTGCCGAAGACGGGCCAGCCCACCTGCGGGGTGGGACTGCAGAATGGCCTGCAGTTTCTTCTGGCTTGACGCAGCAATTCAGCCTGCGGGTTGGGCGTGCAGAACTATTTGCTTTGCCATTGGGTGTGCCACATCGGCCGGCCAACCCGCGTGGGCGTGCAGAACTGTTTGCGGTGCCTCTAGGTGGCCGACATGTCGGCCCACCCTGCGGTGGGCGGCAGTAGGGCCTGCATTTTCCCCTGGGCGCAAGCCGCTGACGGCCGCCCACCTGTGGGTGGGCTGCAGAAGGGCCTCGCGCTCCTCTGGGTTGACGCAGAACGACCAGCCCACCCGTAGGTGGGCTGCAGAACTGTTTATGCGGTGCCTCTGGCGCAGTCGCCACGGTCGGCCCACCCGTGGGTGGGCGTGCAGAACTGTTTGCGTGTGCTCTGGGTGTGTCGCTACGGCCTCCAACCGCAGGGGTGGGCGTGCAGAACTGTTTGGGCGCGGTGCTCTGTATGTGCCGCCACGAGGCCGGCCCACCCCTGGGTGGGGCGAAGGCCCGCGGTTGCCTTTGGTTGTGCCGCTGACGCGGCGGGCCCACCCGTGTGTGGGCGTGCAGAAAGGCCTCGCGTTTGTCCCTCTGCGTGCCGCATGACGGCCGCCCACCCGCTGGTGGGTGTGGAGAAGGCCCTATGCCTGTCTTCTGGGTGTGCCACGGGCGGGACCCTAACCCGTGCGGGTGGTGCAGAAGGGCCCCGCGGTTACCTCTGGTGTGCTCACACTGCCAGCCCAATCGCGGGTGGGCGCGCGCAGATGGGCCCGCAGTTTCTTCTGGGCTGACGCAACTGACCAGTTTACCCGTAAGTGGGTGGGCTGAGAACTGTTAGCGCGTGCCTCTGGGTGCCGCCACGGCCGGCCCAACCGTGGGTGGGCGCTGAGAACTGTTAGCGTGTGCCTCTGCGTGCCGCACGCTGCAATCACCCGTGGGTGGGCTGCAGAAGGGCCTGAGTTTGCCCCGGGGTGAAAGCCGCCACGTAGGCCCACCAGTGTGGGGGGCTGCAGAAGGGTTTGCGTTTGCTCTGAGTGTGCCGCCACGGTCGGCCCATTCGTGGGTGGGCTGAAGAAGAGTTTGGCGCTATGCCTGTGAGTGTGCTGCCAGGGCCGGCCCACCAGTGAGTGGGTGTGCAGAAAGGCCCGCGGTTGCCTCTGGTGTGCAGCCACGGCCGGGCTTCCACCCGTGGGTGGGCATGCCAAAGGGCCCTGGCGATTACCTCTGGGTGTGTCAAGACGGCCAGCCCAATTCGCGGTGGGCGGCAGAAGGGCCTGCAGTTTCTTTAGGCTTGACGGCGAACGACCAGCTTTCCCGTGGTTGGGCTGCGCAGAACTGTTTGCGTTGCCATTGGGTGTGCCGCCACGGCCGCCCACCCGCGGAGTGGCCGCGGCAGAACTGTTTGCATATGCCTCTGGGTGTGCCGCCACAGCCGGCCCACCCGTGGGTAAGCTGCAGCAGTAGGCTCTGCATTTACCCCTGGGTGTGCCGCCCACGGCCGGCCCACCCGTGGGTGGGTGTGCAGAAGGTCCTGCGGTTGCCTCTGGTGCAGGCAACGGGCCGGCCTACCCGTGTGGGAGTGCAGAAAGGCCTGCGATTACCTCTGGGCTTGCCGCCACGGCCAGCCCACCCGTGGGTGAACGCGCAGAAGGGCCTGCAGTTTCTTCTGGGTTGACGAACGCACCAGCTTACCCGCGGGTGGGCTGCAGAACTGTTTGCGTAGTGCCTCTGGGTGTGCCGCCACGGCCGGCCCACCCCGCGGGGTGCTGCGGCAGAACTGTTTTGCGCAGTGTTTCTGGGTGACGCTTCGCCGGCCGGCCCACCCGTGGGTGGGCGTGCAGAAGGGCCTGTTTTCCCCTGGGTGTGCCGCCACGGTAGGCCCACCCGTGTGTGGGCGTGCAGAAGGGTTCATGCTTGCCCCCGGTGTGCCGCCACGGCCGCCCACCTGTGGGTGGGCATGCAGAAGGGTTTGGCGCTTTGCCTCTGAATGTGGCACCATGGCCGGCCCTCCCATGGGTGGGCGTGCAGAAGGCCCTGGCGCTTGCCCTGAGTGTGCCGCTGACGGTAGGCCCACCCGTGGGTGGGCGCGGCAGAAGGGCCTGCGGTTGCCTCTGGGTGCCAAGACGGCCGCCCACCAGTGGGTGGGCGTGCAGAAGGGTTTGCGCTTGCCTCTGAGTGTGAGCCGCTACGGCCGCTCAACCGTGGGTGGGCGGCAGAAGGGCCTGCAGTTTTTTCTGGCTGACGCACGCACCAGCTTCCCGTGGTTGGGCGTGCAGAACTGTTTGGCGCTTTGCCATTGGGTGTGTCGCCACGCCGGCCCACCCGTGAGTGGCCGCGGCAGAATTGTTTGCATGTGGCTCTGCGTGCCGCCATTGCCGGCCCACCCTGCGGGTAAGCGCGGCAGTAGGGCTCTGTGATTTTCCCCTGGGTGTGCCGCCACGCCGCCCACCCCGTGGGTGGGTGTGCAGAAGGTCCCGCGGTTGCCTCTGGGTGTGCAGGCACGGGCCGGGCCTACCCGCAGTGTGGGAGTGCAGAAAGGCCTGCGATTACCTCTGGGTGTGCCGCCACGCCAGCCCACCCGCGGAGTGAACGTGCAGAAGGGCCTGCAGTTTATTCTGGGTTGACGAATCCACCAGCTTACCCGTGGGTGGGCGCGGCAGAACTGTTTGCGATGTGCCTCTGGGTGTGCCACACGGCCAGCTCCACCCGTGGAGCGCTGCGGCAGAACTGTTTGCGCAGTGCCTCTGCGTGATCGCCGGCCGCCCAACTGCGGTGGGCGGCAGAAGGGCCTGTTTTCCCCTGGGTGCAAAGCCGCCACAACCGGCCCACCCGTGAATGGGCATGCAGAAGGGCTTGGGCGCTTGCCTCTGAATGTGGCACCATGGCCGGCCCTCCCATGGGTGGGCGGTAGAAGGCCCCTGCGCTTGCCTCTGAGTGTGCCGCCGGTAGGCCCACCCGTGGGTGGGCGTGCAGAAGGGCCTGGCGGTTGTTCTGGGTGTGCCGCTGACGGCCGGCCCACCCGTGGGTGGGCGTGGAGAAGGGTTTTGCGCTTTGCCTCTGGAGTAGTCGCATACGGCCGCCTAAACCGTGGGTGGGCGTGCAGAACCGTTTATGCGGTGGCTCTGGGTGTGTCACATATCATTCGCACCCGCGGGTGGGCTGCAGAAGGGCCTGCGGTTGCCTCTGGGTGTGCTTCGCTACGGCCACCCAACCGTGGTGGGCGGCAGAACTGTTTCATGCAGCCTCTGAATGTGCCACGACGCCGCCCACCCCCTGGGTGGGCGTGCAGAAGGCCAGCCTGCGGTTGCCTCTGGTTGTGCCGCTTGACGGCGGGCCCACCCGTGGGTGGGCGTGCAGAAAGGCCTGCGTTTTGCCTTCTGGGTGTGCCGCCACGGCCGGCCCATTCGTGGGTGGGTGTGCAGAAAGGCCTGCGTTTGCCATTGGGTGTCGCCACGGCCGCCCACCCTCGTAGGTGGGCTGCGGCAGAACTGTTTGGCGTGTGCCTCTGGGTGTCGCTTGACGGTCGGCCCACCCGTGGGTGGGCGTGCAGAACTGTTTGCGCGTATGCTCTGGGTGTGCCGCCACGGCCGGCCCACCCGTGGGTTGGCTTGCAGAAGGCCCTGCGGTTGCCTCTGGGTGTGCCGCTACGGCCGCCTTAACCGCGGGTGGGCTGCAGAACTCTTTGCGTGGTGCCTCTGAATCGTGCCGACACGGTCGGCTCCACCCTGCGGGAGCGTGCAGAAGGAGCCCGCGGTTGCCGCTGGATGTGCCGCTACGGGCGGGCCCACCCGTGGGTGGGCGCGGCAGAAGGGCCTCGCGTTCTCTGGGTTGATCGCATCGACCAGCCCACCCGTAGGTGGGGCGTGGTAGAACTGTTTTGTGCCTCTGGGTGTGCTTCGCCACGGTCGGCTCCACCCGTGGGTGGGCGCAGAACTGTTTCGCGCGGCTCTGGGTGTGCCGCCACGCGACGGCCCACCCGTGTGTGGGCGTGCAGAAGGCGTTCCCGCGGTGGCCTCTGGGTGTGCCGCCACGGCCGCTTAACCGTGGGTGGGCTGCAGAACTGTTTCGGCGGTGCCTCTGAATGTGCCGCTTCGGCCGGCCCACCCTGCGGGCGTGCAGAAAGGCTCCGCGCTTTGCCTCTGGTGTGCCGCCACGGCCGGCCCACCCGTTGGTGGGTGTGCAGAAGGCCCTGCGTTTGCTCTCTGGTTGTGCCGCCGACGGCGGCCCACCCATGGGTGGGTGTGCAGAAGGCCCTGCGTTTGCCTCTGGTTGTGCCGCCATCGGGCCGGCCCAATCTGGTGGGTGTGCAGAAGGCCCCGCGCTTGCCTTCTGGTTGTGCCGCCATCACGGCGGGCCCAATCTCGCTGGTGGGTGTGCAGAAGGGCCTGCAGTTTCTTCTGGGTTGACGAACGCACCAGCTTCACCCGTGCAGCGCTGAGAACCGTTAGCGCAGCCTCTGGGTGCTGTCAAGACGCCGGCCCGCACCCGCGGGTGGGCTGCGGCAGAACTGTTTGGGTGTGCCTCTGGTGTGCCGCCACGGGCCGGCTCACCCGTGGGTGGCCGTGCAGAAGGGCCTGACTTTGCCCCGGGTGTTCACACGGTAGGCCCACCCGCGTGGGCGCAGCAGAAGGGGCCCGCGTTGCCTCTAGGTATGCCGCCACGACGGCCCACCCGCGTGGGTGGGCTGCAGAATGGTTTGCGCTATGCCTCTGAGTGTGCCGCCACGGCCGGCCCATTCATGTGGGTGGGCGTGAAGAAGGGTTTGCGTTTGCCTCTGAGTGTGCCGCCACGGCCGGCCCACCAGTGAGTGGGTGTGCAGAAGGGCCCGCGGTTGCCTCTGGGTGTGCAGCCACGGCCGGCCTTCCGGTGGGTGGGCATGCCAAAGGGCCTGGCGATTACCTCTGGGTGTGCCGCCATCGGCCAGCCCACCCGTGGGTGGGAGTGCAGAAGGGCCTGCAGTTTCTTCTGGCTTGACGCAACTTCCCAGCTTTCCCGTGGTTGGGCGTGCAGAACTGTATGCGCTTTGCCATTGGTGTGCCACACAACCGCCCACCCGTGGGTGGGCGTGCATAACTGTTTGCGCGGTGCCTCTGGGTGTGCCGCCACAGCCGGCCCACCCGGGTGGGTGGGCGTGCAGTAGGCTCATTTTCCCGCTGTGTCTGCGCTGACGTCGACCCACCCGCGAGTGGGTGTGTGCAGAAGGTCCCGCGGTTGCCTCTGGGTGTGCAGGCAACGGCCAGCCCACCCGTGTGTGGGAGTGCAGAAAGGCCTGCGATTACTTCTGGGTGTGCCGCCACGGCCAGCCCACCCTGCGGGGTGAACGTGCAGAAGGGCCTGCAGTTTCTTCTGGGTTGACGCACCACCAGCTTACCCGTGGGTGGGCTGCAGAACTGTTTGCGCGTGTGCCTCTGGGTGTGCCGCCACCGCCTGGCCAACTGTGGGTGGGCGTGCAGAAGGGCTCCGCGCTTTGCCCCTGGGTGTGCCGCCACGGGCCGGCCCAACCGTGGGTGGGCGTGCAGAACTGTTTGCGCGGTGGCCCTGGGTGTGCCGCGAACGGGCCGGCCTACCCGTGGTGGGCGGCAGAAAGGCTCTGTGGTTGCCACTGCGTGCCGCCACGGCCGGCCCACCCGCGGCTTTAAGCGTAGCAGAAGGGCCTGCGGTTGCCTCTGGGTGTGCCGCTACGGGCTGACCCATCCGGTGGGTGGGCTGCAGAAGGGCTTAAGCGGTTGCCTCTGGGTGTGCCGCCACGGCCGTGCTCCACCCGTGGGTGGGGGCGTGAAGAAGGGCCTGCGGTTGCTCTGGGTGTGCCGCACACGGCCGGACCACCCGTGGGTGGGCGTGCAGAAGGGCCTGGGTTTGCCTCTGCGTGCCGCGACGGTCCGCTCCCACCCGTGGGTGGGCGTGCAGAAGGGCCTGCGCTTTGCCTCTGTGTGTGCCGCCATCGTTGGGCACACCTGTGGGTGGGCGGCAGAACTGTTTGCGCGGTGCCTTCTGTGTCAGCAGACGCGGCCCCACCCGTGGGTGGGCGTGCAGAAAGGCCTGCGCTTGCCTCTGGGTGTGCCGCCATGACGGCCCGGCCCACCTGTGGGTGGGCGTGCAGAAGGCCCTGCGCTTTGTCTCTGGTGGTGCCGCGACGGCGTGGCCCACCCTGCAGTGGGTGTGCAGAAGGGCTTGCCATTACCTCTGGGTGTGCCGCTGACGCCAGCCCACCGGTGGGTGGGCGCAGAAGGGCCTGCAGTTTCTTCTGCTGACGTACGACCAGCTTACCCGTGGGTGGGCGTTGAGAACTGTTAGCTTTGTGCCTCTGGGTGTGCCGCTGACGGGTCGGCCCACCCGCTGCGGGTGTACGGCAGAACCGTTTGCGTTCCTCTGGTGTGCCGCCACGGCCGCCACCCGTGGGTGGGCGTGCAGAAGGGCCTGAGTTTGCCCCGGGTGGGCCGCCACGGTAGGCCCACCCGTGTGGGCGTGGCAGAAGGGCCTGCGGTTGCGCTCTGGGTGTGCCCACGTCGCCCACCCGCGGGTGAGGGCGGCAGAAGGGTTTGCGCTTGTCAGCTGAGTGTGCCGCCACGGCCGCCCATTCGTGGGTGGGCGTGAAGAAGGGTTTGCGCGCTTGCCCCGTGGGGCTGACGGTAGGCCCAACAGTGTCGTGGGCGTGCAGAAGGGCCCGCGGTTGCCTCTGGGTGTGCAGCCACGGGCTGGCCTACCAGCGGGTGGGCATGCCAAAGGGCCTGCGATTACCTCTGGGTGTGTCAGCGTCGCCCACCCCGTAAGTGGGCGTGCAGAACTGTTTTGCGTGTGCCTCTGAATGTGCCGCCGACGGCCGGCCCACCCCTGGGTGGGCGTGCAGAAGAGCCTGCGGTTGCCTCTGGTTGTGTCGCCACGGGCGGGCCCACCGGGTGGGTGATGGCAGAAGGGCCTGCGGTTTCCTCTGGGTTGACGAACGACCAGCCCACCCGTAGAGGTGGGCGTGGCAGAACTGTTTATGCGGTGCCTCTGGGTGTGCCGCCGACGGTCGGCCCACCCGTGGGTGGGCGTGCAGAACTGTTTGCGTGCGGCTCTGGTTGTGCCGCCACGGGCCGCCCAACGCTGGGTGGGCGTAGAAGGTCCTGGCGGTGGCCTCTGGGTGTGCCGCCACGGCCGCTTAACCGTGGGTGGGCGTGCAGAACTGTTTATGCGGTGCCTCTGAATCGTGCCGCCACGGCCGGCCCACCCCCTGCGGGCGTGCAGAAGGCCTGCGGTTGCTCCCTGGTTGTGCCGCCATCGGCGGGCCCACCCGGGTGGGTGTGCAGAAGGCCCTGCGCTTGCCTTTGGTTGTGCTTCGCCACGGCCGGCCCACCCGTTGGTGGGTGTGCCGGGAGGCCCTGGCGCTGTTCTGGTTGTGCCGCCACGGCGGGCCCACCCGCTGGTGGGTGCGCAGAAGGGCCTGCAGTTTCTTCTGCTGGACGAACGACCAGCTTACCCGGGGGGCGAGAACTGTTAGCGTGTGCCTCTGGGTGTGCCGCGACGGCCGGCCCACCCGGGTGGGCTGCAGAAGGGCCCTGAGTTTGCCCCCGGGGTGTTCCGGCCATCGGTAGGCCCACCAGTGGGGCGTGCAGAAGGGCCCTGCGTTGCCTCTGGGTGTGCCGCCACGGCCGGCCCACCAGTGGGTGGGCGCGCAGAAGGGTTTGGCGCTTTGCCTCTGAGTGTGCCGCCACGGCCGGCCCATTCGTGGGTGGGGCGTGAAGAAGGGTTTATGTTTGCCTCTGAGTGTGTCACACGGCCGGCCCACCAGTGAGTGGGTGTGCAGAAGGGCCTGGCGATTGCCTCTGGTGTGCAGCAGCCACGGCCGGCCTACCCGTGGGTGGGCATTCCAAAGGGCCTGCGATTACCTCTGGGTGTGCCGCCCGACGGCCAGCCCAATCTCGTGCGGGTGGGGAGTGCAGAAGGGCCTGCAGTTTCTTCTGGCTTGACGCAAAGCCCAGCTTTCCGTAGTTGGGCGTGCAGAACTGTGGCGCGCTTGCCATTGGGTGCCGCTGACGCCGCCCACCCGTGGGGTGGGCGGCATAACTGTTTGCGTGTGCTCTCTG
The DNA here is from genome assembly GCA_034336665.1 of Luscinia megarhynchos. NCBI lineage: Eukaryota > Metazoa > Chordata > Aves > Passeriformes > Muscicapidae > Luscinia > Luscinia megarhynchos. Next base: position 44,087 of record JAPFBE010000260.1, on the reverse strand, counting down.
GGTGTAAGCCACAGCCGGCCCACCCGTGGGTGGGCGTGCAGTAGGGCGCCTGCATTTCGGGTGTGCCTCCACGGCCGGCCCACCCGTGGGTGGGTGTGCGAAGGTCCCGCGGTTGCCTCTGGGTGTGCAGGCACGGCCGGCCTACCCGCGGAATGGGAGTGCTGAAGGGCCTGCAATACTTCTGGGTGTGCCACACGACCAGCCCACCCGCAGGTGAACGCAGAAGGCCTGCAGTTTCTTCTGGGTTGACGCGAACGACCAGCTTACCCGTGGGTGGGCGTGCAGAACTGTTTGCGTGTGCCTCTGGGTGCCGCGACGGCCGGCCCACCCGTGGGTGGGCGCAGAAGGGCCTGCTTTTCCCCTGGGTGTGTCACACGCTAGGCCCACCCGCAGGTGGGCGTGCAGAAGGGCCTGCGCTTGCCTCCGGGTGTGCCGCCACGGGCCGGCCCACCCGCGGGTCCGGGCGGCAGAAGGGTCCTGCGTTTGCTCCTCTGGGTGTGCCGCCACGGCCGCCCACCCGGTGGCATTGGTGGGAGTTCAGAACTGTTTGCGATGCCTCTGGGTGTGTCGCCACGCCTGGGCCAACTGTGGTGGGCGTGCAGAAGGGCCCTGCGCTTGCTCCCCTGGGTGTGCCGCCACGCCGCCCAACCGCGGGTGGGCTGCAGAACTGTTTGCGTGTAGGCTCTGGGTGCCGCGAACGGTCGGCCTACCCGTGGGTGGGCGTGCAGAAAGGCTCTGTGGTTGCCACTGTGGCGCCACGGCCGCCCACCTGCGTTTACGCGCAGAAGGGCCCGCGGTTGCCTCTGGTGTGCCAAGCACGGGCTGGCCCATCCGTGGGTGGGCGGCAGAAGGGCCTGTGGTTTGCCTCTGGGCGTGCCGCCACGGCCGGCCCACCCGTGGGTGGGGCGTGAAGAAGGGCCTGGCGGTTGCCTCTGGGTGTGCCGCCACGGCCGGCCCACCCGTGGGTGGGCGTGCAGAAGGGCCTGGGTTTGCCTCTGCGTGCAGGCACGGCCGGCCTACCCGTGAATGGGAGTGCTGAAGGGTCTGCAATTACCTCTGGGTGTGCCGCTGACGGCGACCAGCCCACCCGTGGGTGGGCGTGCAGAAGGGTTTGCGTTTGCCTCTCTGAGTGTGTGCCACGACGCCGGCTCCACCGCGGGTGCGGGCGCGCAGAAGGGTTTGCGTTTTTCTCTGGGTGTGCCGCCACAGCCGGCCCACCCGCGGTGTGGGCGTGCAGAAGGGCCTGCGGTTTCTCTGGGTTGACGCGACCCACCAGCCCACCCGTAGGTGGGCGGTAGAACTGTTTGCGTGTGCCTCTGGGTGTGCCGAAGACGGTCGCCCACCCGTGGGTGGGCGTGCAGAACTGTTTGCGTGGTGGCTCTGGGTGTGCCGCCACGGCCGGCCCACCCGCAGTGGGCGCGGCAGAAGGCCCCTGCGTTGCCTCTGGGTGTGCCGCTACGGCCGCCCAACCGTGGGTGGGCGTGCAGAACTGTTTGCGTGTGCCTCTGAATGTGCCGCGACGGCCGCCCACCCTGCATGCGGCAGAAGGGCCCGCGCTTGCTCTCTGAGTGTGCCGCCCGACGGGCGGGCCCACCCGTGGGTGGGCTGCAGAAAGGCCTGCTTGCCTCTGCGTGCCGCCGACGGCCGGCCCACCCGTGGGTGGGTGTGCAGAAGGTCCTGGGCGGTTGCCTCTGGGTGTGCAGGCACGGCCGGCCTACCCGCGTGGGGAGTGCAGAAAGGCTCCGCGATTACCTCTGGGTGTGCCGCCAAGGCCAGCCCACCCGTGGGTGAACGCGGCAGAAGGGCCTGCAGTTTCTTCTGGGTTGACGCAATCCACCAGCTTACCCGTGGGTGGGCTGCAGAACTGTTTTATGCGTGCCTCTGGGTGTCGCCACGTCGCCCACCCGTGGGTGGGCGTGCAGAACTGTTTCGCGTGTGCCTCTGGGTGTGACGCCGGCCGCCCACCCGTGGGTGGGCTGCAGAAGGGCCTGCTTTTTCCCCTGGGTGTGCCGCCACGGCCAGGCCCACCCGCGGTGTGGGTGTGCAGAAGGGCCCGCGGTTTCCTGTGGTTGACGCGAACGACCAACCCACCCGCTCGTGGGCGTGCAGAACTGTTTGCGCGGTGGGTCTGGGTGTGCCGCCACGGCCGGCCCACCCGCGAGTGGGGCGTGCAGAAGGCCCCGCGGGTTGCCTCTGGGTGTGCCGCCACAACCGGCCAACTGTGGGTGGGCTGCAGAACTATCTGCGTGTGCCTCTGGGTGTGCCGCCACGGCCGGCCCACCCTGCGGGCGTGCAGAAGGGCCCGCGGTTGCCCCTGGTTGTGCCGCCATGGAGGGCATACCCGTTGGTGGGTGTGCAGAAGGCCCCGCGGTTGCCTCTGGGTGTGCAGCCACGGCCGGCCTACTCGTGGGTGGGAGTGCAGAAGGGCCTCGCGGGTACATCTGGGTGTGCCGCTGACGGCCAGCCCACCCGCGGGTGGGCGTGCAGAAGGGCCTGCATTTACTTCTGGGATGACGCAACGCACCAGCTTACCCGTGGGTGGGCGTGCAGAACTGTTTGTGCGGTGCCTCTGCGTGCAGTCAGCGCCGCCCACCCCTGGCTGGGCGTGCAGAACTGTTTGGGAGTGCCTCTGCGTGCCGACACGGCCGGCTCCACCCGTGGGTGGGCGGCAGAAGGGCCTGAGGTTGCCCCCGGGTGTGCCGCTGACGGTAGGCCCACCCGCGGTGTGGGCGCAGCAGAAGGGCCTGCGGTTGCCTCTGGGTGTGCCGCCGACGTCGGCCCACCCGTGGGTGGGCGGCAGAAGGGTTTGCGTTTTGCTCTGAGTGTGCCGCCACGGCCGCCCATTCGTGGGTGGTCGCGGAAGAATGGTTTGCGCTTTGCCTCTGAGTGTGCCGCCACGGCCGCCCACCAGTGGGTGGGTGTGCAGAAGGCCCTGCGGTTGCCTCTGGGTGCAGCCACGGCCGGCCTACCCGTGGGTGGGCATGCAGAAGGGTTTGCGGTTGCCTCTGGGTGTGCCGCCGACGCCAGCCCACCCCGTGGGTGGGCGGCAGAAGGCCCCTGCAGTTTCTTCTGGGTTGACGAACGACCAGCTTTCCCGCGGGTGGGCGTGGAGAACTGTTTGCGCTTTGCCATTGGGTGTGCCGCTGACGTCGGCCCACCCGTACGGGTGGGCGCAGAACTGTTTAGCGGTGACTCTGGGTGTTGCCGACGGCCGCCCACCCGTGGTGGGCGTGCAGTAGGGCCTGCATTTTCCCCTGCGTGCCACGACGGCCGGCCCAACCCGTGGGTGGGTGCAGAAGGCCCTGCGGTTGCCTCTGGGTGTGCCGCCACGGCCGCCCACCCGCAGGTGGGAGTGCAGAAGGGCCCGCGATTACTTCTGGGTGTGCCGCCACGCCAGCTCCATCTGCGGGTGAACCTGCAGAAGGGCCTGCAGTTTCTTCTGGGTTGACGCAACGACAAGCTGACCCGTTGGTGGGCGTGCAGAACTGTTTATGCGGTGCCTCTGGGTGCCGCCACGACGGCCGGCCCACCCGCGGGTGGGTGTGCAGAAGGGTTTGGCGCTTGCCTCTGAGTGTGCCGCCACGGCCGGCCCACCCGCGGGTGGGCGTGCAGAAGGGTTTGCGCTGACTCTGAGTGTGTCGCCAGCCGCCCACCCGTGGGTGGGCGGCCGAAGGGCCTGCGGTTTCTCAGGGTTGACGCGAACGACCAACCCACCCGTGAGGTTGGCGAAAGCAGAACTGTTTGCGTGTGCTCTTTGGGTGTGCCGCCACGGCCGCCCACCCGCGGGTGGGCGTGCAGAAGGGCCTCGCGGTTGCCTCTGGGTGTGCCGCCACGGCCGGCCCACCCGCGGGTGGCGCGCAGAAGGGCCTGCGGTTGCCTTCTGGGTGTGCCGCCATGGTCGGCCTACCCGCGGGGTGCGCGCTGCAGAACTGTTTGCATGTGGCTATGGGTGTGCAGCGACGGCCGCCCACCCGTGGGTGGGCGGCAGAAGGGCCTGCTTTTCCCCTGGGTGTTCGCCACACGTAGGCCCACCCGCGTGGGCGTGCAGAATGGCTCTGCGCTTTGCCAATCGGGTGTGCCGCCACGTCGGCCCACCCGCGGGTGGGCGGCAGAAGGGTTTGCGCTTTGCCTCTGAGTGTGGCTGCCATTGTCGGCCCACCCGTGGTTGGGCTGCAGAAGGGTTTGCGCTTGCTCTCTGAGTGTGCCGCCACGGCCGGCCCACCCGTTGGTGGGTGTTCAGAAGGGCCTGCGTTTGCCTCTGGGTGTGCAGCCACGGCCGGCCTACCCGCGGGTGGGAGTGCAGAAGGGCCTGGCGGTTACCTCTGGGTGTGCCGCCACGGCCAGCCCACTCCGTGGGTGAACCTGCAGAAGGGTTTGCAGTTTCTTCTGGGTTGACGGAACGACCAGCTTTCCCGCGGGTGGGCGTGCAGAACTGTTTATGCGGTGCCTCTGGGTGTGCCGCTACGTCGCCCACCCGTGGGTGGCCGTGCACAACTGTTTGCGCGGTGCTCTGGGTGGCCGCCACGGCCGGCACACCCGCGGGTGGGCGCGGCAGAAGGCCTCCGCGGTTGCCTCTGGGTGTGCCGCCGACGCCAGCCCACCCGTGGGTGGGCGTGCAGAAGGGTTTGCGCTTTGCCTCTGAGTGTGCCGCCACGGCCGGCCCACCCCTGCGGGTGGGCGTGCAGAAGGGTTTGGCGCTTTGCCTCTGGGTGTGCCGCCACGGCCGCCCACCCGTGGGTGGGCGCGGCAGAAGGGCCTGCGGTTTCCTGGGTTGACGCACGACCAACCCACCCGTAGGTGGGCGTGCAGAACTGTTTGCGCAGTGCCTCTGGGTGTGCCACACGGCCGACCCACCCCTGGGTGGAGTGCAGAAGGCCCTGCGGTTGCCTCTGGGTGTGCCGCTGACGTCGGCCCACCCGCGGGTGGGCGGAAGAAGGGTTTGCGCTTGCCTCTGAGTGTGCCGCCACGGCCGGCCCACCAGTGGGTGGGTGTGCAGAAGGCCCTGCGGTTGGCGCTCTGGGTGTGCAGCCACGGCCGCCTACCCGCGGAATGGGAGTGCTGAAGGGCCCTGCAATTACCTCTGGGTGTGCCGCTACGACACCAGCCCACCCGTGGGTGGGGCGGCAGAAGGGCCTGCAGTTTCTTCTGGGTTGACGCAACGACCAGTTTTCCCGTGGGTGGGCGTGCAGAACTGTTTGCGTTTGCCATTGGGTGTGCCGCCGACGGGCTGCCCACCCGCGGGTGGGCGGCAGAACTGTTTATGCGGTGACTCTGGGTGTGCCGCCACGGCCGGCCCACCCGCGGGTGGGCGTGCAGTAGGGCTCTGCATTTTCCCCTGGGTGTGCCGCCACGGGCCGGCCCACCCGCGGGTGGGTGTGCAGAAGGCCCCGCGGTTGCCCCCTAGGTGTGCCGCCACGGCCGGCCTACCCGTGGGTGGGCGGCAGAAGGGCCTGCGATTACCTCTGGGTGTGCCGCCACGGCCTGCCCACCCGTGAGGTGAACGTGCAGAAGGGCCTGCAGTTTCTTCTAAGTTGACGCAACGACCAGCTTACCCGTGGGTGGGAGTGCAGAACGGCCTGGCGTTTGCCTCTGGGTGTGCCGCTACGGGCCGGCCCACCCGTGGGTGGGCGGCAGAAGGGTTTCGCGCTGTTTCTGAGTGAGCCGCCACGTCGGCTCCACCCGCGGGTGGGCTGCAGAAGGGTTTGCGCTTTTCTTCTGGGTAGTGCACACAGACGGCCCACCCGCGTGGGGCGTGCAGAAGGGCCCGCGGTTTCCTCTGGGTTGACGCGACGACCAGCCCACCCGTGAGGTGGGCGGTAGAACAGTTTATGCGGTGCCTCTGGGTGTGCCGCCACGGTCGGCTCCACCCGCGGGTGGGCGGCAGAACTGTTTGCGTGTGCCTCTGGGTGTGCCGCTGACGTCGGCCCACCCGTGGGTGGGCGTGCAGAAGGTCCCTGCGGTTGCCTCTGGGTGTGCCGCTACGGCCGCCCCAACCGCGGGTGGGCGGCAGAACTGTTTATGCGGTGCCTCTGAGTGTGCCGCCACGGCCGGCCCACCCCTGGGTGGGCGTGCAGAAGGGCCCTGCGGTTGCTCTCTGGTTGTGCCGCCACGGCGGGCCCACCCGTGGGTGGGCGTGCAGAAAGGCCTGCGCTTGTCTCTGCGTGCCGCCACGGCCGCCCATTCGTGGGTGGGTGTGCAGAAGGTCCTGGGGTTGCCTCTGGTGCAGGCACGGCCGGCCTACCCGTGTGTGGGAGTTCAGAAAGGCCTGCGATACCTCTGGGTGTGCCGCCACGCCAGCCCACCCGTGGGTGAACGTGCAGAAGGGCCTGCAGTTTCTTCTGGGTTGACGCAAAGACCAGCTTACCCGCGGGTGGGCTGCAGAACTGTTTGCGTGGTGCTCTCTGGGTGTCGCCACGGCCGGCCCACCCGTGGGTGGGCGGCAGAAGGGCCTGCTTTTCCCCCGGGTATGCCGCACACGGTAGGCCCACCCGTGTGGGGCGCAGAAGGGCCTGGCGGTTTCCTCTGGGTTGACGCGAACGACCAACCCACCCGCTCGTGGGCGTGCAGAACTGTTTATGCGGTGGTTCTGGGTGTGCCGCCACGGCCGGCCCACCCGTGAGTGGGCGCAGCAGAAGGGCCTGGCGGTTGCATCTGGGTGTGCCGCTCGAGGCCGGCCCACCCGTGGGTGGGCGTGCAGAACTGTTTGCGTGTGACTCTGGGTGTGCCGCCACGGCCGGCCCACCCGTGGGTGGGCGTGCAGTAGGCCTGTATTTTCCCCTGCGTGCCGCCACGGCCGGCTCCACCCGCGGGTGGGTGTGTAGAAGGCCCCGCGGTTGCCTCTGGGTGTGCCGCCACGGCCGGCCTACCCGTGGGTGGGCGTGCAGAATGGCCTGCGATTACCTCTGGGTGTGCCGCCACGGCCAGCCCACCCGTGGGTGAACCTGCAGAAGGGTTTGCAGTTTCTTCTGGGTTGACGAACGCACCAGCTTTCCCGCGGGTGGGCGTGCAGAACTGTTTGCGCAGTGCCTCTGGGTGTGCCGCTAAGGCCGGCCCACCCGTGGGTGGGCGTGTACAACTGTTTGCGTGGTGCTCTCTGGGTGTGCCGCCACGCTCGGCTCACCCGCGGGTGGGCGTGCAGAAGGGCCTGCCGGTTGCTCGTGGTGCCGCCGACGCTGGCCCACACCGCGGGGCGTGCAGAAGGGTTTGCGCTACTCCTGAGTGTGCCACACGCCCGACTCCACACGCGTGGGTGGGCTTGAAGAAGGGTTTATAGTTTGCTCTGAGTGTGCCGCCACGGCCGGCCCACCAGAGGGTGGGTGTGCAGAAGGCCCCGCGGTTAGCGCCTGGTGTGCAGCCACGGCCGCCTACCCAGAATGGGAGTGCTGAAGGGCCTGCAATTACCTCTGGGTGTGCCGCTGACGACCAGCCCACCCGTGGTGGGGCGGCAGAAGGGCCTGCAGTTTCTTCTGGCTGACGCAACGACCAGCTTTCCCGTGGGTGGGCGTGCAGAACTGTTTGGCGCTTTGCCATTGGGTGTGCGGCTGACGGGCTTATGCCCACCCGTGGGTGGGCGTAGCAGAACTGTTTTCGCGGTGACTCTGGGTGTGCCACACGGCCGCCCACCCGCGGTGGGCGTGCAGTAGGGCCTGCATTTTCCCCTGGGTGTGCCGCCACGGCCGGCCCACCCGTGGGTGGGTGTGCAGAAGGCTCCCGCGGTTGCCCCTAGGTGTGCCGCCACGGCCGGCCCAAGCCCGCGGGGTGGGCGGCAGAAGGGCCTGCGACACCTCTGGGTGTGCCGCCACGCCCGCCCACCCGTAGGTGAACGCGCAGAAGGGCCTGCAGTTTCTTCTAAGTTGACGCAACGACCAGCTTACCCGCTGCGGGTGGAGTGCAGAACGGCTCATGCTGGGTTTCTGCGTGCCAAGACGTCCGGCCCACCCTGCGGGTGGGCTGCAGAAGGGTTTGCGCTTTGCCTCTGAGTGTGTCAAGACGGCCGGCCCAACGCGTGGGTGGGCGCGCAGAAGGGTTTCTATGCTTCTGGGTGTGTCGCCTCAGCCGGCCCACCCGTGTGTGGGCGTGCAGAAGGGCCTGGCGGTTTCTCTGGGTTGACGCGAGGACCAGCCCACCCGTAGGTGGGCGTGTGGAACTGTTTGCGTAGTGCCTCTGGGTGTGCCGCCACGGTCGGCCCACCCGGGTGGGTGGGCTGCAGAACTGTTTGCGTGTGCCTTTCTGGGTGTGCCGCCACGGCCGGCCCACCCGTGGGTGGGCGCGGCAGAAGGTCTCGCGGTTGCCCTCTGGGTGTCAGCACGCGCTCAACCGTGGGTGGGCGGCAGAACTGTTTATGCGGTGCCTCTGAATGTGCCGCGACGGCCGCCCACCCCTGGGTGGGTGATGGGCAGAAGGCCCGCGTTGCCTTCTGGTTGTGCCGCTGACGGGCGTGGGCCCCACCCGTGGTGGGCGTGCAGAAAAGGCCCGCGCTTGTTCTGGGTGTGCCGCCACGGCCGGCCCATTCGTGGGTGGGTGTGCAGAAGGTCCTGGGGTGCCTCTGGTGTGCAGTCACGGGCCGGCCTACCCGGTGGTGTGGGAGTGCAGGAAGGCCTCGCGATACCTCTGGGTGTGCCGCCACGGCCAGCCCAATCTGCGGGTGAACGTGCAGAAGGGCCTGCTTTTCCCCTGCGCGCCACATCGCGGTAGGGCCCCACCCGCAGGTGGGCGCGGCAGAAGGGCCTGGCGGTTTCCTCTGGGTTGACGCAACGACCAACCCACCCGCTCGGGCTACGGCAGAACTGTTTATGCGTAGGTTCTGGTGTGCTACGACGGCCGCCCAATCTGCGGCAGGGCGTGCAAAAGGCTCTGCGCTTTGCTTCTGGGTGTGCCGTTACGCCGGCCCACCCGTGGGTGGGCGTGCAGAACTGTTTGCGTGTGACTCTGGGTGTGCCGCCACGGCCGCCCACCCGGTGGGTGGGCGTGCAGTAGGGCTCTGTATTTTCCCTGGGTGTGCCGCCACGGCCGGCCCACCCGTGGGTGGTGTGTAGAAGGCCCCGCGCTTGCTCTCTGGGTGTGCCGCCACGGCCGGCCTACCCGTGGGTGAGCGGCAGAAGGGCTCATGCGATTGCCTCTGGGTGTGCCGCCACGCCAGCCCACCCGTGGGTGAACCTGCAGAAGGGTTTGCATTTTCTTTCTAAGTTGACGCGAACGACCAGCTTTCCGCGGGTGGGCTGCAGAACTGTTTGCGGTGCCTCGGGTGTGCCGCCATCGCCCACCCGTGGGTGAGGGCGCAGAAGGGTTTGCGCTTGCCTCTGGAGTGAGACGCCACGGCCGCCCACCCGCGGGTGGGCTGCAAGAAGGGTCGGCGCTTTCCTCTGGGTGTACGCCACGGCCGGACCACCCGCGGTGTGGGCGTGCAGAAGGGCCTGCGGTTTCAGGGTTGACGCAGAACGACCAACCCACCCGTAGGTGGGGCGTGCAGAACTGTTTGCGCAGTGCCTTTGGGTGTGCCGCTACGGCCGGCCCACCCGTGGGTGGGGCGTGCATAAGGGCCTGCGGTTGCCTCTGGTGTGCCGCCACGGCCGCCCACCCTGGGTAAGTGGCGTGCAGAAGGCCCCGCGGTTGCCTCTGGTGTGCAGCCATGGCCGGCCTACCCGCGGCGCGTGCAGAACTGTTTGCATGTGGCTATGGGTGTGCCGCCACAGCCGGCTCACCTGTGGGTGGGCGTGCAGAAGGGCCTGCGGTTGCCCCTGGTGCAGAAAGCCACGGCCGGCCCACCCGCGGGATGGGCTGCAGAAGCAGCCCGCGGTTGCCTCTGGGTTTACGCAACGGCCGGCTCACCCGTGAAGTGGGCGTGGCGAACCATTTGTCTGTGCCTTTGGGTGTGCCGCTACGTCGGCCCACCCGTGGGTGGGGCGTGCAGAAGGGCCTTCGCGGTTGCCTCTGGTTGATCGCGACCCACCAGCCCACCGTAGGTGGGCTGCAGAACTGTTTGCGGTGCCTCTGGGTGTCACGACGCCGGCACACCGTGGGTGGCGGCAGAACTGTTTGCGCGTGGCTCTGCGTGCCGCCGACGGCCGGCCCACCCGTGGGTGGGCGTGGCAGCGTGTTCCGGCGTTGCCTCTGGTGTGTAGCCGCGTCGACGCCCACCCGCGGGTGGGCGTGCAGAAAGGCCTGCGCTTTGCCTCTGGGTGTGCCGCCACGGCCGGCCCACCCGTTAGTGGGTGTGCAGAAGGCCCCGCGTTTGCCTCTGGTTGTGCTCGCCACGGCGAGGCCCACCCGTGGGGGTGTGCAGAAGGGCCTGCGGTTACCTCCCGGTGTGCCGCCACGGCCAGCCCACCCGTGGGTGGGCGTGCAGAAGGGCCTGCAGATTCTTCTGGGTTGACGCGCACTGGCTTCGCTTACCCGCGGGTGGGCTGGAGAACTGTTAGCTGCAGCCTCTGGGTGTGCCGCCACGGCCGGCGCCCACCCGTGGGTGGAGCGCAGAACTGTTTGGGTGCCTCTGGAGTGCCGCTACGACGTCGGCCCACCGCGGTGGGGCGTGCAGAAGAACCTGAGTTTGCTCGGGTGGGCCAGCGCCGTAGGCACCCCGCGAGTGTGGGCGAGGCAGAAGGGCCTGCGGTTGCCTCTGGGTGTGCCGCCGGCCGGCCCACCCGTGGGTGGGCGTGCAGAAGGGTTTGCGTTTGCCTCTGGAGTGTGCCGCCACGGCCGGCCCATTCTGTGGGTGGGCGTGAAGAAGGGTTTGCGTTGCCTCCTGAGTGCCGCCACGGCCGCTCCACCAGTGAGTGGGTGTGCAGAAGGGCCAGCGTTGCCTCTGGGTGTGCAGCCACGGCCGCCTACCCGTGGGTAGGCATGCAGAAGGGCCTGCGACACCTCTGCGTGCCGCACACGCCAGCCCACCCCGTGGGTGGGCGTGCAGAAGGGCCTGCAGTTTCTTCTGGCTTGACGCAACGCACCAGCTTTCCCGTGGTTAGGGCGTGCAGGACTGTTTGCGCTTAGCCATTGAGTGTGCCGCCGGCCGGCCCACCCGTGGGTGGGCGTGCAGAACTGTTCGTGTGCCTCTGGCGTGCGCCACAGCCGCGGCTCACCCGTGGGTGGGCGTGCAGTAAAGGCTCTCGCATTTTCCCTGGGTAAAAGCCGCTACGTCGCCCACCTGTGGGTGGGCGTGCAGAAGGGCCTGCGTTGCCTCTGGGTTGACGACACGACCAGCCCACCCGTAGGTGGGCGTAGAACTGTTTGCGTGTGCCTCTGGGTGTTCCGCCACGACGGCCGCCCACCCCTGGGTGGGGGAAGTGCAGAAGGGCATGCGGTTGCTCTGGTTGTGCCGCTGACGGCGGGCCCACCCGTGGGTGGGGCGTGCAGAAAGGCCTGCGTTTGCCTCTGGGTGTGCCGCCGACGCCAGCCCACCCGCGGGTGGGCGTGCAGAAGGGCCTGCAGTTTCTTCTGGGTTGACGCAACGACCAGCTTTACCCGTGGGTGGGCGCGTAGAACTGTTAGCGTGTGCCTCTGGGTGTGCCGCAAGACGGCCGCTCCACCCGTGGGTGGCGTGCAGAACTGTTTGCGTGTGCCTCTGGGTGTGACGCCGGCCCGGCCCACCCGTGGGTGGGCTGCAGAAGGGCCTGCTTTTCCCCCTGGGTGCCGCCACGGTAGTCCCACCCGTGGGCTGTGCAGAAGGGCCTGCGGTTTCTCTGTTGACGCCCATAACCAACCCACCCGTTCGTGGGCGTGCAGAACTTTTGGCGTGTGGCTCTGGTGTGCCAAGACGGCCGGCCCACCGGTGAGTGGGGCGCAGAAGGCCTGGCGGTTGCACCTGGGTGTGCCACTACGGCCCACCCGCCGCGGGTGGCGTGCAGAACCGTTTCATGCGGTGACTCTGGGTGTTCCGACACGGCCGGCCCACCCGTGCGTGGGCGCAGTAGGGCCTGTATTTTCCCTGCGTGCCGCTACCGGCCCACCCGTGGGAGTGGGTGTGCAGAAGGCCCTGCGTTTGCCCTGGGTGTGCCGCCACGGTCGCCTACCCGTGGGTGGGCGTGCAGAAGGGCCTGCGATTACCTCTGCGTGCCACCGCCAGCCCACCCGTGGGTGAAGCGTGCAGAAGGGCCTGCAGTTTCTTCTAAGCCGACGCGAACGCACCAGCTTTTACCTCGGGTGGAGTGCAGAACGGCACGGCGCTTGCCTCTGGTGAAAGCCGCCGATCGCCGCCCACCCGCGGTGTGGCGCGCAGAAGGGCTTTGGCGCTTTGTCTCCGCACGTGCGCCCACGGCCGCTCCACCCGTGAGCGCAGATAAGGGCCCGCGGTTGCCTCTGGGTGTGCCGCCACGGCCGCTCCACCCGTGGGTCGCGTCGGCAGAAGGCCCCATGGGTTGTCCCTGCGCGCAGAGCCACGGCCGGCCCACCCGGGTGCGCCGCGGCAGAACTGTTTGCATGTGGCTATGGGTGTGCCGTCAGCCACAGCCGGCTCCACCTGCTGCGGGCGTGCAGGAAGGGCCCGCGGTTGCCCCTGCGTGCAGCGACGCCTGCCCACCTGCGGTGGGCGTGGAGAAGGGCCTCGCGCTCGCCCTGGGTGTGCCGCCACGCTCGCAAACACGTCGGATGGGCTGCGCAGAAGGCACTGCCGCGTCGCCTCTGCTTTATCAAGAACGGCTCGCGCAAGTGAGCGTGGAGAACCATTTTGCCTGTGCCTTTGTGTGTTTCGCGATCGCGCTCGGCTCCACCCGTGGGTGCGGCAGGAAGGGGCCTCGCGGTTGCCTCTGGGTTGATCGCAAGATCCACCAGCTTTCCACCCGGTGGCTACGCTGCAGAACCGTTTGCGCCTGTGCCTAAAAGCCGCCGACGCGCCGGCTCCACCTGCAGTGGGCAAGCAGAACTGTTTGCGCAGGGCTCCTGCGTAAAGCCGCGATGGCCGCCCAGCACTGGGTGCGGCAGCGCGGTTGCCTTCTGGTTGTGCCGCCGACGTGGCTCCACCCGGGTAAGTGGGATGCAGCAGAAAGGCTCATGCGTTGTCTTCTGGCAGGTGTGCCGCCACGTACCGCCCAATTCAAGCCAGGGTGTGCAGAAGGCCCTGCGCGCTGCCTTCTTCGGTTGTGCCGCTGACGTAAGCGCCCAACCTCGCGGTGGCGTGCAGAAGGGCCTGCCATTACCTCTGGGTGTCGCTGACGGCCAGCTCCACCGCGGGTGGGCGTGCAGAAGGGCCTGCAGTTCTTCTGGCTGACGCAACACCAGCTTACCCGTGGGTGGGCTGCTGAGAACTGTTAGCGCGTGCCTCTGGTGTCAAAGCCACGACGGCAGGCTCCACCCTGCGGGCGGCAGAAGAGCCCGAGTTTTGTCCCCTCGGGTGTGCCGCCACATCGCCCGCACCCGTGGGTGGGCGTGCAGAAGGGCCTGAGTTTGCCCCGGTGGGTGCCGCCACGGTAGGCCCACCCGTGTGGGCGCGGCAGAAGGGCTCCGCGGTTGCCTCTGCGTGCCGACGTCACGCCCAATCCCCGCGGGTGGGCGCAGAAGGGTTTGCCTTGCCTCTAAGTGTGCCGCCACGGCCGCCCATTCGCGGGTGGCGTGCAGAAAGGGTTTCGCGCTGTCTCTGGGTGTGCCGCCACGGCCGACCCACCAGTGAGTGGGTGTGCAGAAAGGCTCGCGGCTTGCTCTCTGGGTGCGCACGCCGCCTGCTCGCAAGTGGGCATGCCAAAGGGCTCGCGATTACCTCTGCTGGTGTGCCGTCACACGCCAGCCCAATCCGTGGGTGGGAGTGCAGAAGGGCCTGCAGTTTCTTCTGGTCTTTGACGCAAACGCACCAGCTTTCCCGCGTGTTGGGCGCTGCAGAACTGTTTGCGCTTGCCATTGCGGTGCCCGCCACGCCGCCCACCCGCGAGTGGCCGTGCAGAACTGTGTATGCGTGTTCTGGGTGTGCCGTCACACAGCCGCCCACCCGCGGGTAAGCGTGCAGTTGGGCCTGCATTTTCCCCTGGCGTGCCGCCACGGCCGCTCCAGCCCGTGGGTGGGTAGAAGGCCCCGCGGTTGCCTCTGCGTGCAGGCACGGGCCGCCTACCCGCGGTGTGGGAGTGCAGAAAGTGCGACACTTCTGGTGTGCCGCCACGGCCAGCCCACCCGTGGGTGAACGCGCAGAAGGGCCTGCAGTTTCTTCTGGGCTGACGCGAAAACCCACCAGCTTACCCGCGGCGGGCTGCAGAACTGGTTTGCGTAGCCTTCTGCGTGCTCGGCCACGGCCGCCCCACCGTGCGCGCTGCGGCGTAGAACTGGTTTGCGCAGGCTCCTGGGCTGCGATCGTCCGGCCGGCTCCACCCGCGGGTGGGCGCAGCAGAAGGGCCTGTTTTCCCCCCAAGTGTGCTCGCCACGTAGGCCCACCCGTACGCAGAAGGTCGCCTGGCGGTTGCGCTCTGGGTGATCAAGCACGTCGCCCACCCCGGCATGCAGAAAGGCTCCGCGCTTTGTCTCTGCGTGCGTCAAGCACGGCCGCCCACCCGCTAGTGGGTGTGCAGAAGGCCCTTCTGGCGCTGCCTCTGGTTGTGCTTCGCCATCGCGTGGCTCCAATCCGCGGTGCAGAAGCGCCTGGCGGTTACCTCCGGTGTCAAGACGGGCCAGCCCAACTGCGGCGGCATGCAGAAGGGCCTGCAGATTCTTCTGGGTTGACGCGAATCCGCACTCAGCTCGCCCGTGGGTGGGCGCTGGAGAACTGTGCGTGTAAGCCTCTGTGGGCGGTGCCGCAGACGTCGGCCCACCCGCGGGTGGCTGCAGAACTGTTTGGTGTGCCTGAGTGCGTCGCTGACGGCGGCTCCACCCGCGGGTGGGCGGCAGCAGGGCCTGAGTCGGTCGGGTGGGCCGCTAAGACGGTAGGGCCCACCCGTGTGTGGGCGTGCAGAAGGGCCTCGCGGTTGCCTCTGGGTGCCGCCATCGGCCGCCCACCCGCGTGGGCGCAGAAGCGTTTGGCGCTGTTCTGAGAGTGCCGCCACGGCCGCCCATTCGCGGGTGTGTGCGGAAGAAGGGTTTAAGGCGTGGCCTCTGAAAGTGTGCCGCCACGCCGCTCCACCAGTGAGTGGGTGCAGCAGCGGGCCAGCGCGCGCCAAGGTTCTGCGTGCAGCCACGGCCGGCCTACCCGTGGGTGGGCGCGCAAGGGCTCCGCGACTACCTCTGGTGTGCACGCGACGCCAGCCCACTCAGGTGGGTGCGCGGCAGAAGGGCTCGGTGCAGCCTTTTCTGGCTTCTGACGCAACGCATCAGCTTTCCCGCGGGTTGGGCGGCAGGACCGTTTGGCGCTTTAAGCCATTGAGCGAGCCGCCGACGGGCCGGCCCACGCGTGGTGGGCGTGCAGAACTGTTTGCGGTGCTCTGGGTGTGCCGCCACAGCCGGCTCAAATCTGCGGGTGGGTGGGCTGGCGGCAGGCCTTGCATTTTCCCCTGGGTGTGTCGACGGCCGCCCACCTGTGGGTGGGCGCGTAGAAGGCCCGCGGTTGCTCTGGCTGACGCAAGATCCACCAGCCCAATCCGCAGGGTGGGCGCAGAACCGTTTGGCGCGGTGCCCTGGGTGTTCACCAAGACGCCGGGCCCACCACAGCGGCGGGCTGCAGAAGGCCCTGCGGCGGCTGCCTCTGGGTGTCAAGCCACGCCTGCCCAACCGCGGGTGGGCGGCAGGACCGTTTCATGCGGTGCCTCTGAATGTGCTCGCCGACGCCGGCCCACCCCTGGGTGGGCGAAGGGCATGCGTTGCCTGCTTCTGGTTGTGTCGCGGCGTGGCCCACCCGCGGGTGGGCGTGCAGAAAGGCTCGCGTTTGCCTCTGCGTGCTGCCACGGCCGCCCACCCGCGGGTGGGTGTGCAGAAGGTCCTGCAGTTGCCTCTTGGTGTGCAGGCACGGCCGGGCCTACCCGCGTGTGGGAGTGCAGAAAGGCCTGCGATCACCTCTGGGTGTGTCAGCGACGCCAGCCCACCTGCGGGTGGGCGGCAGAAGGGCCTGCAGTTTCTTCTGCTGACGCAACGCACCAGCTTACCCGTGGGTGGGCTGGTAGAACTGTTAAGCGCAGGTGCCTCTGCGCCAAGATGGCGTCGCCCACCCGCGGGTGGGCGCAGAACTGTTTGCGCGGTGCCTCTGGGTGTGACGCCGGCCGCCCACCCGTGGGTGGGCGGCAGACGCCTGCTTTTCCCCTGGGTGTGCCGCCACGTAGTCCCACCTGCGTGTGGGCCGCAGAAGGGCTCCGCGGTTTCCTCTGGGTTGACGTGCGAACAACCAACCCACCCGCTCGCAGGGCTGCAGAACTTTTTATGCGGTGGCTCTGGGTGTACCAAGACGCGGCCGCCCACCCGTGAGTGGGCTGCAGAAGGGCCTGCGCGGTTGCATCTGGGTGTGCCGCTGATGCGTCGGCCCACCCGCGGGTGGGCGTGCAGAACTGTTTGCGCGTGACTCTGGGTGTTCCGCTGACGGCCGCCCACCCGTGGGTGGGCGTGCAGTAGGGCTCCGCATTTTCCCCTGGTGTGCCGCCATCGGCCGCCCACCCGCAGGGTGGTGCAGAAGGCCCTGCTTGCTCTTCTGGGTGTGCCGCCATGGCCGGGCCTACCCGCGGTGGGCGGCAGAAGGGCCTCGCGATACCTCTGGGTGTGCTCGCCACGCCAGCCCAATCTCGTGGGTGAACGCGGCAGAAGGGCCTGCAGTTTCTTCTAAGCTGACGCGAATCGACCAGCTTACCCGCGGGTGGGGAGTGCAGAACGGCATGCTTGCCTCTGGTGCCGCTGATCGTCGGCCCACCCGCGGGTGGGCGCGGCAGAAGGGTTTACGCTTGCTCTCTGAGTGAGCCGCCATCGCCGCTCCACCCGCGGGTGAGCGTGCATAAGGGCCTGCGGTTGTTTGGTGTGCCGCCACGGTCGGGCCCACCCGCGGGGTCGCAGCAGAAGGCCCCGCGGTTGTCTCTGCGCGAGCTACGGCCGCCCACCCGTGGGCGCGCTGCAGAACTGTTTGCATGTGGCTATGGGTGTGCCGCCACAGCCGGGCTCACCTGTTGGTGGCGTGCAGAAGGCTCCGCGGTTGCCCCTGGGTGTGGCAGTTACGGCCGCCCACCCGCGGGTGGGCGTGGAGAAGGGCCTGCGCTTGCCCTCTGGGTAAAGCCGCCACGGCCTGGGCAACACGTGGGATGGGCTGCAGAAGGCCCGCGGTTGCCTCTGGCTTTACAAGAACGGCCGGCTCACCCGTAAGTGAGCGTGGAGAACCATTTGCCTGTGCCTTTGTGTGTGCCGCGCACGGCCGGCTCCAATCTGCGGGTGGGCGTGCAGAAGGGCCTGGCGGGGTTGCCTCTGGGTTGATCGCGAACACCAGCCCACCCCAGAGGTGGGCGTGCAGAACTGTTTGCGTGCCTCTGGGTGTGCCAAGACGGTCGGCCCACCCGCGGGTGGGCGTGCAGAACTGTTTGCGTGTGTTCTGGGTGTGCCGTCGATGGCCGCCCACCCCCGGGTGGGCGTGCAGAAGGCCCGCGGTTGCTCTGGTTGTGCCGCTGACGGCGCGGCCCACCCGCGGGTGTGCGGCAGAAAGGCCCAGCGTTGTCGTTCTGGGTGCACGCGACGCCGGCCCGACCCGCTTTGTGGGGTGTGCAGCAGGCCCCTGCGCTTGCCTTCTGGTTGTGCCACACGGCGGGCCCACCCGTGTGTGGGTGTGCAGAAGCGGCCTGCCATTACCTCTGGGTGTGCCGCAAGACGCCAGCTCCAATCGCGGGTGGGCGCAGAAGGGCCTGCAGTTTCTTCTGGGTTGACGCGAACGCACCAGCTTACCCGCGGGTGGGCTTGAGAACTGCTAGCGTGTGCCTCTGGGTGCTTTCGCTGACGGCAGGCTCCACCCGTGGGTGGGCGTGTGCAGAAGAGCCTGAGTTTCTCCCGGGGTGTGCCGCTGACGGTAGGCCCACCCGCGGGTGGGCGCGCAGAAGGGCCTGAGTTTGCCCCCGGGTGTGCCGCTGACGCAGGGCCCACCCGCGTGTGGGCGTGCAGAAGGGCCTGCGCGTTGCCTCTGGCAAAGAGCCGACGGCCGGCCCACCCGTGGGTGGGCGGCAGAAGGGTTTGCCTTTGCTCTAAGTGCCGCCACGGCCGCCCATTCGTGGGTGGGCGTGCAGAAAGGCCTGCGCTTGCCTCTCTGGGTGTGTCACACGCCAACCCACCAGTGAGTGGGTGTGCAGAAAGGCCCGCGGTTGCCTCTGGTGTGCAGCCACGGCCGCCCAATTGTAAGTGGGCATGCCAAAGGGCTCCGCGATTACCTCTGGGTGTGCCGCCATCGCCAGCCCACCCGGTGGGTGGGAGTGCAGAAGGGCCTGCAGTTTCTTCTGTCTTGACGCAACGCACCAGCTTCCCGTGGTTGGGCGTGCAGAACTGTTTATGCTTGCCATTGCGTGCCGCCACGGCCGCCCACCCGCGGAGTGGGCCGGGCAGAACTGTTTGTAGATGCAGTTTCTGCGTGCCGCCACAGCCGGCCCACCCGTGGGTAAGCCGCAGTTGGGCCTGCATTTCTCCTGGGTGTCGCCGACGGCCCGGCTCCACCCGCGGGTGGGTGTGCAGAAGGCCCCGCGGTTGCCTCTGGTGTGCAGGCACGGCCGCCCACCCGTGTGTGGAGTGCAGAAAGGCCCGCGATTACCTCTGGGTGTGCCGCCACGCCAGCCCACCCAGGTGAACGTGCAGAAGGGCCTGCAGTTTCTTCTGGGCTGACGCGAACGCACCAGCTTACCCGCGGGTGGGCGGCAGAACTGTTTATGCAGTGCCTCTGGGTGTGCTCGCCACGCCGGCCCACCCGCGGCGCGCTGCGGCAGAACTGTTTGGGCGGTGCCTCTGGGTGATCGCCGGGCCGGCTCCACCCGTGGGTGGGCGGCAGAAGGGCCTGTTTTCCCCCCCTGGGTGTCAGCGACGTGTAGGCCCACCCGCGGGTGGGCATGCAGAAGGGTTTGCGCTTGCTCTGAATGTGGCACTACGGTCGGCCCTCCCATGGGTGGGCTGCAGAAGGCCCGGCGCTTTGCCTCTGAGTGTGCCGCTGACGTAGGCCCACCCGTGGGTGGGCTGCAGAAGGGCCTGGCGGTTGCCTCTGGGTGTGCCGCTGACGGGCCGGCCCACCCGCGGGTGGGCGGCAGAAGGGTTTGCGCTTGCCTCTGAGTGTGTCACACGGCCGCCTCAACCGCGGTGGGCGGCAGAAGGGCCTGCAGTTTCTTCTGGCTTGACGCAACGCATCAGCTTTCCCGCGGGTTACGCGGCAGAACTGTTTGGCGTTAGCCATTGGGTGTGTCACACGGCCGGCCCACCCGCGGAGTGGCCGCGGCAGAACTGTTTGCATTGTGCTCTGCGTGCCGCCACTGTCGGGCCCACCCGCGGGTAAGCGCGCAGTAGGGCCTGCGCTTGCTCCCTGCGTGCCGCCACATCCGCAAACCCGCGGATGGGCGTGCAGAAGGCCTCCGCGGTTGCCTCTGGGTTTACGCAAGAACGGCCGCCCACCCGTGAAGTGAGCCGCGGAGAACCATTTGCCTGTGCCTTTGCGTGTCAAGCATGCCGCTCCACCCGTGGGTGGGCGTGCAGAAGGCCCGCGGTTGCCTCTGCTGATCGCACGACCAGCCCACCCGTAGGTGGGCGTGCAGAACTGTTTGCAGTGCCTCTGGGTGTGCTTCAAGACGGCCGGCCCAACCTGCGGGTGGGCGGCAGAACTGTTTGCGCGGTGGTTCTGGGTGTGCCGCCACAGCCGCCCACTCGCGGGTGGGCTGCGACAGAAGGTCCCCTGCGGTTGCCTCTGGGTGCAACAGCGCGCCCGACCAACCGTGGGTGGGCTGCAGAACTGTCGCGGTGCCTCTGAATGTGTCACACGGCCGCCCACCCCTGGGTGGGCGCAGAAGGGCTCTGGGTCGCCTCTGGTTGTGCCACGACGCAGGCCCACCCAGGGTGGGCGGCAGAAAGGCCTGCGCGTTACCTTCTGCGTGTCACACGCCGGCCCACCCGATGGTGGGTGTGCAGAAGGCCCCGCGCTTGCCTTCTGGTTGTGCCGCCGACGGGCGTGGCCCACCCGCGGGTGGGTGTGCAGAAGGGCCTGCCATTACCTCTGGGTGTGCCGCTACGCCAGCCCACCGGTGGGTGGGCGCAGAACGGGCCTGCAGTTTCTTCTGGGTTGACGCGAACGACCAGCTTACCCGCGGGTGGGCTGCTGAGAACTGTTAGCGGTGCCTCTGGGTGCTGTCACACGGCAGGCCCACCCGCGGGTGGGCGGCAGAAGAGCCTGAGTTTGCCCCCGGGTGTGTCAAGACGGTAGGCCCACCCGCGGTGTGGGCGTGCAGAAGGGCCTGAGTTTGCCCCGGGTGTGCTCGCCACGGTAGGGCCCACCCGTGTGGGCGGCAGAAGGGCCTGCAGTTTCTTCTGGCTTGACGGAACGCATCAGCTTTCCGCGGATGGGCGCGGCAGAACTGTTTATGCGCTTGCCATTGGTGTGTCGCCACGGCCGCCCACCCGCGGAGTGCGGTCGTGCAGAACTGTTTGCATGTGCTCTGGGTGCCGCCACAGCCGGCCCACCCGTGGGTAAGCGCGCAGTAGGGTTTCGTATTTACCCCTGCGTGCCGCCACGTCGGCCCACCCGTGGGTGGGTGTGGGAGAAGGTCCCGCGGTGGCCTCTGGGTGTGCAGGCACGGCCGCCTCACCCGCGGTGTGAGAGTGCAGAAAGGCCTCGCGATTACCTTTTGGGTGTGCCGCCACGCCAGCCCACCCGTGGGTGAACGTGCAGAAGGGCCTGCAGTTTCTTCTGGGTTGACGCAACGACCAGCTTACCCGCGGGTGGGCGGCAGAACTGTTTGCGTAGCCTCTGGGTGTGCCACCACGGCCGCCCACCCGTGGGCGCGCTGCGGCAGAACTGTTTGGCGGTGCCTCTGCGTGACGCCGGTCGCCCACCCGTGGGTGGGCGGCAGAAGGGCCTGTTTTCCCCTGGGTGTGCCGCCACGTAGGCCCACCCGCAGGGGCGGCAGAAGGGTCTGCGCTTGCCCCCGGTGTGCCGCCGACGTCAGCTCCACCTGTGGGTGGGCATGCAGAAGGGTTTGCGCTATTCTGAATGTGCGCACCATGGTCGCCCTCTCATGGGTGGGCTGCAGAAGGCCCCGCGCTTGCCTCTCGAGTGTGCCGCTGACGTAGGCCCACCCGCGGGTGGGCGTGCAGAAGGGCCTGCAGTTTCTTCTGGCTTGACGCAACGCACCAGCTTTCCCGCGGGTTGGGCTGCAGAACTGTTTCCGCTTTTGCCATTGGTGTCGCCACGGGCCGCCCACCCCGCGGAGTGGCCGCAGGCAGAACTGTTTGCATGTGCTCTCTGGGTGTGCCGCCATTGCCGGCCCACCCGCGGGTAAGCGCGCAGTAGGGCCCGTGATTTTCCCTGCGTGCCGCCGACGTCGCTCCAATCCCGCGGGTGGGTGTGTGCAGCATGTCCTGGCGGTTGCCTCTGGTGTGCAGGCACGGCCGGCCTACCCGCGGTGTGGGAGTGCAGAAAGGCTCGCGATTACCTCTGGGTGTGCCGCCACGGCCAGCCCACCTGCGGGTGAACGCGCAGAAGGGCCTGCAGTTTCTTCTGGCTGACGCACCCACCAGCTTACCCGGTGGGTGGGCGGCAGAACTGTTTCATGCAGTGCCTCTGGGTGCCGCCACGGCCGCCCACCCTGCGGGTGCGCTGCGGCAGAACTGTTTGCGCGGTGCCTCTGCGTGGACGCCGGCCGGCCCACCCGCGGGTGGGCGGCAGAAGGGTTTGTTTTCCCCTGCGTGCCGCTGACGGGCCGCCCACCCGCGGGTGGGCATGCAGAAGGGTTTGGCGCTTGCCTCTGAATGTGGCACCATGGCCGCCCTCCCATGGGTGGGCGTGCAGAAGGCCCCTGCGCTTGCCTCTGAGTGTGCCGCCACGTGTAGGCCCACCCGCGGGTGGGCGGCAGAAGGGCCTGCGTTGCCTCTGGGTGTGCCGCTGACGCCGGCCCAACCCGTGGGTGGGCGTGGAGAAGGGTTTGGCGCTTTGCCTCTGAGTGTGTTTCACGCCCGCCCCAACCGCGGGTGGGCGGCAGAACTGTTTATGCAGTGGCTCTGGGTGTGCCGCTGACGGCCGCCCACCCGCGGGTGGGCTGCAGAAGCGTCTCTGCGTTGCCTCTGCGTGTCAAGCACGGCCGCCCCAACCGTGGGTGGGCGTGCAGAACTGTTTGCGCGGTGCCTCTGAATGTGCCGCTGACGTCGCCCACCCCTGGGTGGGCGTGCAGAAGGGGCTCCGCGGTTGCCTTCTGGTTGTGCCGCTACGGCGGGCCCACCCGCGGGTGGGCGTGCAGAAAGGCCTGGCGTTGCTCTTCTGCGTGCCGCCACGGCCGCCCATTCGCGGGTGGGTGTGCAGAAGGTCCCGCGGTTGCCTCTGGTGTGCAGGCACGGCTGGCCTACCCGCGGTGTGGGAGTGCAGAAAGGCCTGCGATTACCTCTGGGTGTGCCGCCACGCCAGCCCACCCGCGGGTGAACGTGCAGAAGGGCCTCCAGTTTCTTCTGGGTTGACGAACGCACCAGCTTACCCGCGGGTGGGCGGCAGAACTGTTTGCGCAGTGCCTCTGGGTGTGCCGAAGACGGCCGGCCCACCCGCGGGTGGGCTGCAGAACTGTTTGGCGCGGTGCCTCTGGGTGTGACGCCGGCCGCCCACCCGTGGGTGGGCGTGCAGAAGGGCCTGCTTTTCCCCCTGGTTGTGCCGCCACGGCAGGCCCACCCGCGTGTGGGCGGCAGAAGGGCCTGCGTTTCTCTGGGTTGACGCGAACGCACCAACCCACCCGCTCGTGGGCTGCAGAACTGTTTGCGCAGGGCTCTGGGTGTGTCACACGGCCGGCCCACCCGCGGAGTGGGCTGCAGAAGGGCCTGCGGTTGCATCTGGGTGTGCCGCTGAGGTCGGCCCACCCGCGGGTGGGCTGCAGAACTGTTTGCGAAAGTGACTCTGGGTGTGCCAAGACGGCCGGCCCACCCGCGGGTGGGCGGCAGTAGGGCTCGTGATTTTCCCCCTGGGTGTGCCGCCACGGCCGGCCCACCCGCGGGTGGGTGTGCAGAAGGCCCTGCGTTTGCCTCTGGGTGTGCCGCTAGCGTCGGCCCACCCGCGGTGGGCGGCAGAAGGGCCTGCGATACCTCTGGGTGTGCCGCCACGGCCAGCCCACCCGTGGGTGAACGGGCAGAAGGGCCTGCAGTTTCTTCTAAGTTAACGAAAGACCAGCTTACCCGCGGGTGGGAGTGCAGAACGGCATGCGCTTTGCCTCTGGGTGTGCCGCTACGGCCGGCCCACCCGTGGGTGGGCGGCAGAAGGGTTTGCGCTTGCCTCTGAGTTAGCCGCCACGGCCGCCCACCCCTGGGTGGGCGGCAGAAGGGTTTGCGCTTCTCTGGGTGCAGCTACGTCGGCCCACCCGTGGGTGGAGTGCAGAAGGGCCTGCGGTTTCTCAGGGTTGACGTGAACGACCAACCCACCCTGTGAGGGTGAGCCGCAGAACTGTTTGTGTGTGCCTTTGCGTGCCGCCGACGGCCGGCACACCCGCAGGTGGGCGGCATAAGGGCCTGCGTTGCTCTTCTGGGTGTGCCGCCACGGCCGCCCACCCGTGGTGGCGTGCAGAAGGGCCCTCGCGCTTTGCTCTCCGGTGTGCCGCCACGGCCGCCCACCCGTGGTTCGCTGCAGAAAGGCATGCGGTTGCCTCTGGGTGCCGCTACGGCCGCCCACCCGTGGGTGGGCGTGCAGAAGGGTTTGCGTTGTTTCCTCTGAGTGTGCCGCCACGGCCGCCCACCCGTATGTTGGCGGCAGAAGGCCTCGCGGTTGCCTCTGAGTTGACGAACGGCCGCCCACCCGCTGGTGGGAGTTCAGAACTGTTTAGCGTGTGCCTCTGCGTGTCGCCACGTCTGGCCAACTGTGGGTGGGCGTGCAGAAGGGCTCTGCGTTTGCCCCTGGGTGTACGCTACACGGCCGCCCAACCGTGGGTGGGCGGCAGAACTGTTTAGCGTGGTTCTGGGTGTGCCGCAACGGCCGGCCTACCCGTGGGTGGGCGTGCAGAAAGGCCTGCGGTTGCTACTGGGTGTGCCGCCACGGCCGCCCACCCCGCGTTTGGGCGTGCAGAAGGCCCTGCGGTTGCCTCTGGGTGTGCCGCTACGGCTGGCCCATCCGCGGGTGGGCGGCAGAAGGGCTTTATGGTTGCCTCTGGGTGCCGCTGACGTCGGCCCACCCCGTGGGTGGGTGGAAGAAGGCTCCCGCGGTTGCCTTCTGGGTGTGCCGCCACGGCCGACCACCCGTGGGTGGGCGTGCAGAAGGGCCTGGGTTTTGCCTCTGGGTGTGTCGCCGACGGTCCGCCTAACCGTGGGTGGGCGTGGCAGAAGGGCCTGGCGCTTGCCTCTGTGTGTGCCGCCACGGTTGGGCCACCCGTGGGTGGGCGGCAGAACTGTTTGCGCAGTGCTCTGGGTGTGCCGCCACGGCGGCCCCCACCCGTGGGTGGGCGTGCAGAAAGGCCTGCGTTTGCCTCTGGGTGTGCCACACGGCCGGCCCACCCCGTTGGTGGGTGTGCAGAAGGCCCCGCGCTTTGCCTCTGGTTGTGCCGCCGACGGGCGGCCCAATCCCGTGGGTGGGTGTGCAGAAGGGCCTGCCATTACCTCTGGGTGTGCCGCCACGCCAGCCCAATCGGTGGGTGGGCGGCAGAAGGGCCTGCAGTTTCTTCTGCTGACGCAACGACCAGCTTACCTCGCGGGCGGGCGCGAGAACTGTTAGCCGCGGTGCTCTTCTGGGTGTGCCGCTGACGGGCCCGCCCACCCGCGGGTGGGCGGCAGAACTGTTTGGTGTTCCCTTCTGGGTGTGCCGCCGACGGCCGGCCCACCCGTGTGTGGGCTGCAGTAGAAGGCTTCCGCGGTTGCCTCTGGGTGTGCCGCTGACGGCCGGCTCCACCCGCGGGTGGGCGTGCAGAAGGGTTTGCGCTTGCCTCTGAGTGTGCCACCACGGCCGCCCATTCGTGGGTGGGCGTGAAGAAGGGTTTGCGCTTTGCCTCTGAGTGTGCCGCCACGGCCGCCCACCAGTGAGTGGGTGTGCAGAAGGGCCTGCGGATGCCTCTGGGTGTGCAGCCACGGCCGCCTACCCGCGGGTGGGCATGCCAAAGGGCTCGCGACACTTCTGGGTGTGCCGCTGACGGCCAGCCCACCCGCGGGTGGGCGTGCAGAAGGGCCTGCAGTTTCTTCTGGCTTGACGCGAACGCACCAGATTTCCCGTGGTTGGCCGGCAGAACAGTTTGCGCTTTGCCATTGGGTGTGCCGCCACGGCCGGCCCACCCGCGGGTGGGCGGCAGAACTGTTTTGCGTGTGCCTCTAGGTGTGCCGACACAGCCGCCCACCCATGGGTGGGCGGCAGTAGGGCCTGCATTTTCCCCCTGCGTGCGCCACACGGCCGGACCATCTGTGAGTGGGCGCAGAAGGGCCTGCCATTTCCCTCTGGGTTGACGCGACGACCAGCCCACCCGGTGGGTGGGCGGCACAAGGGCCCTGCAGTTTTCTGGGTTGACGAACGACCAGCCACCCGCGGGTGGGCTTGAGAACTGTTAGCGCAGCTCTGCGTGCCGCTACGGCCGCCCACCCGTGGGTGGGCTGCAGAACTGTTTGCGTACCTCTGGGTGTGCCGCCACGGCCGCCCACCCCGTGGGTTGGCTTGCAGAAGGCCCCGCGGTTGCCTCTGGGTGTCAGCTACGGCCGCCCCAACCCGCGGGTGGGCTGCAGAACTGTTTATGCGTGCCTCTGAATGTGCCGCTACGGCCGGCCCACCCCTGGGTGGGCGTGCAGAAGGGCCTGCTGTTGCCTCTGGTTGTGTCAAGACGGGCGGGCCCACCCCGTGGGTGGGCGTGCAGAAGGGCCTGCGGTTTCCTCTGGGTTGACGACCACCAGCCCACCCGTGAGGTGGGCTGCAGAACTGTTTGCGGCAGGCCTCTGGGTGTGCCGCCACGGTCGGCCCACCCGTGGGTGGGCGTGCAGAACTGTTTATGCGGCGGCTCTGGTTGTGTCACACGGCCGGCCCACCCTGCGGGTGGGCTGCAGCAGAAGGCCCCTGCGGTGGCCTCTGGGTGTGCCGCCACGGCCGCTTAACCGCGGGTGGGCTGCGGCAGAACTGTTTGCGTGTGCCTCTGAATGTGCCGCCACGGCCGGCCCACCCCTAGGGTGGGCGTGGCAGAAGGCCCGCGGTTGCCCCTGGTTGTGCCGCCACGGCTGGCCCTTTCGTGGGTGGGCGTGCAGAAAGGCCTGGCGCTTGCCTCTGGGTGTGCCGCCACGGCCGCCCACCCCGTTGGTGGGTGTGCAGAAGGGCCCCGCGCTTGCTCTCTGGTTCTGCCGCCACGGCGGCCCACCCGCGGGTGGGTGTGCAGAAGGCCCTGGCGCTTGACTCTGGTGTGCCGCCACGGCCGGGCCGCACCCCGCTGGTGGGTGTGCAGAAGGCCCTGCGATTGCCTCTGGTTGTGCCGCCACGGGCGGGCCCACCCGCTGGTGGGTGTGCAGAAGGGCCTGCAGTTTCTTCTGGGCTGACGCAACGACCAGCTTACCCGTGGGGGGCTTGAGAACTGTTAGCGCAGTGCCTCTGGGTGTGCCGCTGACGGCCGGCTCCACCCGTGGGTGGGCGGCAGAAGGGCCTGAGTTTGTTCCGGGTGTTCACACGGTAGGCCCACCCGTGTGGGCGCGGTAGAAGGGGCTCGCGGGTTGCCTCTGGGTGTGCCGCCACGGTAGGCCCACCCAGTGGGTGGGCGGCAGAAGGGTTTGCGCTTGCCTCTGAGTGTTCCGCCACGGCCGCCCATTCTGCGGGTGGGCGGAAGAAGGGTTTGCGCTTTGCCTCTGAGTGTGCCGCCACGGCCGCCCACCAGTGAGTGGGTGTGCAGAAGGGCTCCGCGGTTGCCTCTGGTGTGCAGCCACGGCCGGCCTACTCCGTGGGTGGGCATGCCAAAGGGCCTGGCGATTACCTCTGGGTGTGCCACACGGCCAGCCCACCCGTGGGTGGAAGTGCAGAAGGGCCTGCAGTTTCTTCTGGCTTGACGGAACGCCCCCAGCTTTCCGCGGGTTGGGCGGCAGAACTGTATGCGCTTGCCATTGGGTGTGCCGCTGACGCCGGCCCACCCGTGGGTGGGCTGCATAACTGTTTGCGCAGCTCGGGTGTGCCACAGCCGGCCCACCCGCGGTGGGCGTGCGTAGGGCCTGTATTTTCCCTGCGTGCCGCCACGGCCGCCCACCCCGTGGGTGGGTGTGCAGAAGGTCCCGGCGGTTGCCTCTGGGTGCAGGCACGGCCGCCCACCCGCGGTGTGGGAGTGCAGAAGGCCTGCGATTACCTTCTGGTGTGCCGCCACGGCCAGCCCACCCCGTGGGTGAACGTGCAGAAGGGCCTGCAGTTTCTTCTGCTGACGCAACGCACCAGCTTACCCGTGGGTGGGCGTGCAGAACTGTTTGCGCAGTGCCTCTGGGTGTGCCGCCACGGCCGGCCCACCCGCGAGTGGGCTGCAGAAGGGCCTGCTTTTCCCCTGGGTGTGCCGCGACGCCAGGCCCAATCTCGCGTGTGGCAGCTGCAGAAGGGCCCTGCCTGCGGTTGCCTCTGGGTGTGCCGCCGCGGCCGCTCCACCCGCGGGTGGGCGTGCAGAAGGGTTTGGCGCTTGCCTCTGAGTGTGCCGCCACGGCCGGCCCACCCGCGGGTGGGCGTGTAGAAGGGCCCGCGGTTGCCTCTGAGTTGACGCGAACGGGCCGCCCACCCGCTGGTGGGAGTTCAGAACTGTTTGCGCGGTGCCTCTGGGTGTGTCGCCACGCCTGGCCAACTGTGGGTGGGCGCGGCAGAAGGGCCTGCGTTTGCCCTCTGGGTGTGCCGCCACGGCCGCCCAACCGTGGGTGGGCGTGCAGAACTGTTTGCGCGGTGGCTCTGGTGTGCCGCGAACGGCCGCCCACCCGCGGGTGGGCGTGCAGAAAGGCCTGTGTTGCCATTGGGTGTGCCGCCACGGCCGCCCACCCCGCGTTTGGGCGCAGAAGGGCCCCGCGGTTGCCTCTGGGTGTGCCGCGACGGCTGGCCCATCCGTGGGTGGGCGGCAGAAGGGCTCTGCGGTTGCCTCTGGGTGTGTCACGACGGCCCGGCCCACCCGCGGGGTGGGCTGAAGAAGGGCCTGCGGTTGCCTCTGCGTGTGCCGCCACGGTTGGGCCACCCGTGGGTGGGCGCGCAGAACTGTTTGCGTGCTCTGGGTGTCGCCACGGCGGCCCCACCCGTGGTGGGCGGCAGAAAGGCCCGCGCTTTTGCCTCTGGGTGTCGCCACGGCCGCCCACCTCGTGGATGGGCGTTAAGAACCGTTTGCGTGTGCTCTTGGGTGTGCCGCCACGGCTGGCCCTTTCGTGGGTGGGCGCAAAGGGCCTGCTGTTGACCCTGGGTGTGCTCTCCACGGGCGGCCCACCCGTGGGTGGGCGTGTAGAAGGGCTCGCGGTTGCTCTCTAAATGTGCCGACACGGCCGCCCACCAGCCGGCTGGGCGGCAGAATGGCCTGAGATGGAAACTGGGTGTGCCGCTGACGGCAGGCCCACCCGTGGGTGGGCGTGCAGAAGGGCCCTGCCATCTCGGGTTGATGTGATCGACAAGCCCCGACCGCGGGTGGGCATGCAGAACTGTTTGCTTTGTGGCTCTGGGTGTCGCCGACGGCCGGCCCACCCGCGGGTGGGCGTGCAGAATATTTTTGCGCGGTGACCCTGGGTGTGTCGCCACGGCCGCCCACTCGTGGGTGGGCGGCAGAAAGGCCTGCGGTTGCCTCTGGGTGTGCCGCTGACGGCCGGCCCACCCGCGGGTGGGCGTGCAGAACTGTTTGCGTATGCCTCTGGGTGTGCCGCCACGGCCGCCCCACCCGCTGGTGGGTGTGCAGAAGGCCCCGCGGTTGCCTCTGCGTGTAGCCACGGCCGCCCACTCGTGGGTGAGAGTGCAGAAGGGACCTGCTGTTGCCTCTGGCTGGTCCACACGGCCGCCCCCCACCCGCATGCGGCTGCACAGTAGGGCCTGCAGTTGCCTTTCTGAGTGTGCTAGACGGCCGCCCACCCCGTGGGTGGGCGGCAGAAGGGCCTGGCGGTTGCTTCTGTGTTGACGCGACGGCCGGCCCACCCCGTGGGTGGGCGGCAGAAGGGCTTTGCAGATGCCTCTGGGTGTGCCGCCGAGGCCGCCCACCCGTGGGTGGGAGTGCAGAAGTGTCTGCATTGCATCTGGGTGTGCCGCCACGGCCGCCCACCTGTGGATGGGCGGCAGAATTGTCTGGCGCTTGCCTATGAATGTGTCGCCACGGCCGGCCCACCCGTGGGTGGGCGGCAGAACTGTTTGCATGTGCTCTGGTGTGCCGCCACGGCCGGGCCTACCCGCGGGTGGGCGTGCAGAAGGGCCTGCCTTTGCCTCTGGGTGTGCCGCCACGGCCGCCCACTTGTGGGTGGGCGGCAGAACTGTTTGCGTGTGCCTCTGGGTGTGCCGCCACGGACGGCCCACCCGTGGGTGGGCGTGCAGAAGGGCCTGCGTTTGCCTCTGGGTGTGCCGCCACGGCCGGCTTTTTCGTGGGTGGGCGTGCAGAAGGGCCTGCGGTTGCCTCTGGGTTGACGCGAGCGACCTGCCCACCTCGCGGGTCTGGCGTGCAGAACTGTTTGCATGTGCCCCTGGGTCTGCTCGCCGAGTCCGCCCACCCCGTGGGTGGGCGTGTAGAAGGGCTCTCCGTTGCTTCTGGGTGTGCCGCCACGGCCGCCCACCCGTGGGTGAGCTGCAGAAGGGCCTGCGGTTGCCTCTGGGTGTGCCGCCACGGTCGGCCCACTCGTGGGTGGGCGGCAAAAGCCGCTTACGCTTTGCCTCTGGGTGTGCCGCCATCGCCGCCCCACCCCATGGATGGGCGTGCAGAAGGGCCTGCGTTGCCTCTGGGTTGAAGTAGTCGCCCACCCCGTGGGTGGGCGTGCAGAAGGGCCTGGGATTGCCTCTGGCGTGTGCCGCCGACGGGCCGGCCCACCCGTGGGTGGGCGTGCAGATAAGCCTTGCGTTTTGCCTCTGCGTGTCGCCACGGCCGGCCCACCCGTGTGTGGGCGGCAGAAGGGCCTGCGATTGCCTCTGGCTGTGCCGCCACGGCCGCCCACCCCGCGGGTGGGCGTGCAGAAGGGCCTCGCGATTGCCTCTGGCTGTGCCGCTGACGGGCCGCCCACCGCGGGTGGGCGTGCAGAAAGGCCTGCGCGGTTGCCACTGGGTGTGCCGCCACGGGCTGGCCCTTTCGCGGGTGGGCGTGCAGAAGGGCCTGCTGTTGACCCTGGGTGTGCCTTCACGGGCCGCCCACCCCGTGGGTGGGCGTGCAGAAGGGCCTCGCGGTTGCCTCTGGGTGTGCCGCCGGCCGCCCACCCGTGGGTGGGCGTGAAGAAATGGGCCTGCGGTTGCCTCTGGGTGTGCCGCCGACGGCCCGCCCACCCGTGGGTGGGCGTGCAGAAGGGCCTGGGTTTGCCTCTGGGTGTGCCGCCGACGGTCTGCCCACCCGCTGGGTGGGCGTGAAGAAGGGCCTGTGTTTGCCTCTGTGAGTGCCGCCACGGTTGGGCCCACCCCGTGGGTGAGGCGGCAGAACTGTTTGCGCGGTGCCTCTGGGTGTGCCGCCGACGGCCGGCCCACCCGTGGGTGGGCGTGCAGAAAGGCTCGCGTTGTTCTTCTGGGTGTGCCGCCACGGCCGCCCACCCGTGGATGGGCTTGCAGAACTGTTTGCGCAGTGCCTCTGAGTGTGCCGCCACGGCTGGCCCCTTTCGCGGGTGGGGATGCGTGCAAAGGGCCTGCTGTTGACCCTCTGGGTGTGCTTCCCACGGCGCCCCACCCGTGGGTGGGCGTGCAGAAGGGCCTGCGATTCGGTTGATGCATCGACAAGCCCGACCGTGGGTGGGCGTGCAGAACTGTTTGCTTGTGGCTCTGGGTGTGCCGCCACGGCCGGCCCACCCGTGGGTGGGCGTGCAGAATATTTTTGCGTGACCCTGGGTGTGCCGCCACGGCCGCCCCACTCGTGGGTGGGCGTGCAGAAAGGCCTGCGGTTGCCTCTGGGTGTCGCCACGGCCCGCCCACCCGCGGGTGGGCGTGCAGAACTGTTTCGCGATGGCCTCTGCGTGCCACACGGCCGCCCACCCGTTGGTGGGTGTGCAGAAGGCCCTGCGGTTGCCTCTGGGTGTGTAGCCACGGCCGGCCCACTCGTGGGTGAGAGTGCAGAAGGACCTGCTGTTGCCTCTGGCTGGTCCGCCACGGCCGCCCCACCCGTGCGTGGGCGTACAGTAGGGCCTGCAGTTGCCTCTGAGTGTGCTGCACGGCCGGCCCACCCGTGGGTGGGCGTGCAGAAGGGCCTGCGGTTGCTTCTGTGTTGACGCAACGGCCGGCCCACCCGTGGGTGGGCGTGCAGAAGGGCTTGCGGATGCCTCTGGGTGTGCCGCCGAGGCCGGCCCACCCGTGGGTGGGAGTGCAGAAGTGTCTGCAATTGCATCTGGGTGTGCCGCCACGGCCGGCCCACCTGTGGATGGGCGTGCAGAATTGTCTGCGTTTGCCTATGAATGTGCCGCCACGGCCGGCCCACCCGTGGGTGGGCGTGCAGAACTGTTTGCATGTGCCTCTGGGTGTGCCGCCACGGCCGGCCTACCCGTGGGTGGGCGTGCAGAAGGGCCTGCCTTTGCCTCTGGGTGTGCCGCCACGGCCGGCCTACTTGTGGGTGGGCGTGCAGAACTGTTTGCGTGTGCCTCTGGGTGTGCCGCCACGGACGGCCCACCCGTGGGTGGGCGTGCAGAAGGGCCTGCGTTTGCCTCTGGGTGTGCCGCCACGGCCGGCTTTTTCGTGGGTGGGCGTGCAGAAGGGCCTGCGGTTGCCTCTGGGTTGACGCAGCGACCTGCCCACCCGTGGGTCTGCGTGCAGAACTGTTTGCATGTGCCCCTGGGTCTGCCGCCACGTCCGGCCCACCCGTGGGTGGGCGTGCAGAAGGGCCTCCGGTTGCCTCTGGGTGTGTCACACGACGGCCCACCCGTGGGTGAGCGTGCAGTAGGGCCTGCGGTTGCCTCTGGGTGTGCCGCCACGGTCGGCCCACTCGTGGGTGGGCGTGCAAAAGCGTTTGCGTTTGCCTCTGGGTGTGCCGCCACCGCCGGCCCACCCATGGATGGGCGTGCAGAAGGGCCTGCGGTTGCCTCTGGGTTGAAGCAAAGGTCGGCCCACCCGTGGGTGGGCGTGCAGAAGGGCCTGGGATTGCCTCTAAGTGTGCCGCCACGGCCGGCCCACCTGTGGGTGGGCGTGCAGATAAGCCTGCGTTTGCCTCTGGGTGTGCCGCCACGGCCGGCCCACCCGTGTGTGGGCGTGCAGAAGGGCCTGCGATTGCCTCTGGCTGTGCCGCCACGGCCGGCCCACCCGTGGGTGGGCGTGCAGAAAGGCCTGCGGTTGCCACTGGGTGTGCCGCCACGGCCGGCCCACTCGTGGGTGGGCGTGCAGAACGGTTTGCGTGTGCCTCTGGGTGTGCCGCCACGGCTGGCCCTTTCGTGGGTGGGCGTGCAGAAGGGCCTGCTGTTGACCCTGGGTGTGCCTCCACGGCCGGCCCACCCGTGGGTGGGCGTGCAGAAGGGCCTGCGGTTGCCTCTAAATGTGCCGACACGGCCAGCCCACCCGCGGCTGGGCGTGCAGAATGGCCTGAGATGGAAACTGGGTGTGCCGCCACGGCAGGCCCACCCGTGGGTGGGCGTGCAGAAGGGCCTGCGATTTCCTCCGGGTTGATGCAACGACAAGCCCACCCGTGGGTGGGCGTGCAGAACTGTTTGCTTGTTGCTCTGGGTGTGCCATACGTCGGCCCACCCGTGGGTGGGCGTGCAGAATATTTTGCGTGTGACCCTGGGTGTGCCGCCACGGCCGGCCCACTCGTGGGTGGGCGTGCAGAAAGGCCTGCGGTTGCCTCTGGGTGTGCCGCCACGGCCGGCCCACCCGTGGGTGTGCGTGCAGAACTGTTTGCGTGTGCCTCTGGGTGTGCCGCCACGGCCGGCCCACCCGTTGGTGGGTGTGCAGAAGGCCCTGCGGTTGCCTCTGGGTGTGTAGCCACGGCCGGCCCACTCGTGGGTGAGAGTGCAGAAGGACCTGCTGTTGCCTCTGGCTGGTCCGCCACGGCCAGCCCCACCCGATGGTGTAAACGTGACAGTAGGGCCTGCAGTTGCCTCTGAGTGTGCTGACGGGCCGGCCCACCCGTGGGTGGGCGTGCAGAAGGGACCTGGCGGTTGCTTCTGTGTTGACGCTGACGGCCGGCCCACCCGTGAGTGGGCGTGCAGAAGGGCTTGCAGATGCCTCTGCTGTGCCGCCGAGGCCGGCCCACCCGCGGGTGGGAGTGCAGAAGTGTCTGCATTAGCATCTGGGTGTGCCGCCACGGCGCCCACCTGTGGATGGGGCGTGCAGAATTGTCTGCGCTTTGCCTATGAATGTGCCGCCACGGGCCGGCTCCACCCGTGGGTGGGCGTGCAGAACTGTTTATGCGTGCCTCTGGGTGTGCGCATCGGCGCCCACCCGTGGAGTGGGCGTGCAGAAGGGCCTGCGCTTTGCCTTCTGGGTGTGCCGCCACGGCCCGGCTTTTTCTCGTGGGTGGGCGTGCAGAAGTGCCTGGCGGTTGCCTCTGGGTTGACGCTAGCGACCTGCCCACCGCGGGATCTGCGTGCAGAACTGTTTGCATGTGCCCCTGGGGTCTGTCGCCACGTCCGCCCACCCGCGGGTGGGCGTGCAGAAGGGCTCCGCTGCGTTGACCCTGGGTGTGTCTCCACGGGCGGCTCACCCGCGGGTGGGCGTGGCAGAAGGGCTCCGCGGTTGCCTCTCTAAATGTGCCGACGGCCGCCCACCAGCGCTGGGCGTGCAGAATGGCCTGAGCGGAAACTGCGTGCCGGGCTACGGCAGGCCCACCCGCGGTGGGCGGCA
Organism: Luscinia megarhynchos; assembly: GCA_034336665.1. NCBI lineage: Eukaryota > Metazoa > Chordata > Aves > Passeriformes > Muscicapidae > Luscinia > Luscinia megarhynchos. Next base: position 10,201 of record JAPFBE010000260.1, on the reverse strand, counting down.
GAAGGGCCTGGCGATTCCTCCGGTTGATGCATCGGCTGCAAGCCCGACCGCGGTGGGCTGCGGCAGAACTCGTTTGCTTGTGGCTCGTGTGCCGCCATCGGCCGCGCCCACGCGGGTGGGCTGCAGGCAGAATATTTTGGCGTAGACCCTGGGTAAAGCCAAGCACGCCGCCCTACCGTCGGTGGGCGCAGACAGTGCCTGCGGTTGCCTTCTGGTGTGCCGCCATCGCCGCACAACGCAAGTGGGCTGCAAGAACTGTTTCCAGAAAGCCTTCTGCGGCGAAAGCTTCGCCACGGGCCGCCCACCCGTTGGTGGGTGTGCAGGCTGCCCTGGGCGCTGCCTCCGTGCGTAGTCACGCCGGCTCCACTCGTGGGTGAGAGTGCAGAAGGGCCTCGCTGCTGCCTCTGGCTGGTCCCGCCACGGCCGCCTTCCACCCGCGTGCGCGCGCTTATAGTGCAGGGCCTGCAGTTGCCTTCTGAGTGGTGTTGCGACGGGCCGGCCCACCCGTGGGTGGGCGTGCAGAAGGCTCACGCGTCGCTTCTCTGTGTTGATCGACGGGCCGGCCCACCCGCGGGTGGGCTGCGGTATGAAGGGCTTCTGCAGATGCCCTTCTGGGTGCGCCAGCCGAGGTCGGCCCACCCGCGGGTAAGTGGAGCGCAGCACCGTCTGCACGACCTGGGTGCCGCCACGGGCCGCCCGACGTGGATGCATGGCAGAATTGTCTGGCGCTTTGCCTGCGAATGTGCCGCGCGACGGCCAGCCCACCCGCGCGGGCGGCAGAACTGTTTGCATGCGCCTCTGGTGCCGCTTCACGGCCGCCCACCCGCATGTGGCGCAGAAGGGCCCGCCTTGCTCTGCGGCCGCCACGGCCGCACCGTGGGTGGGCGGCAGAACTGTTTGCGCAGTCCTGGGTGTGCCGCCACGGATCGGCCCACCCGGCGGGTGGGCGTGCAGGTGAAGGGCCCGCGCGTTGTCTTCTGCGCAGCCGCCACGGCCGGCTTTTTCGGTGGGTGGGCTGCAGCAGAAGGGCCCGCGGTTGCCTCTGCTTTGACGCAGCGATTCTGCTCCACCCGGTGTCCGGCGCGGCACAACCGTTTGCATGTGCTGGTCTGCCGTCACGCCCTGCTCCACCCGCAGGGCATGGCGAAGCGCCTCCTGTTGTCTGGCGTGCCGCCGATCGGCCGCCAACCGCAGGTAGGGCCCATGGTTGTTCTGGTGTGCCGCCATCGGCCGCCCACTCGGTGGCGGGCGGCAAAAGCCGCTGGCGCTTTGCCTTCTGGGTGCTCAAGACCGCCGGCCCACCCATGGATGGCTGCGGTAGAAGGCCCGCGGTTGCCTCTGGTCTCCAGTAGCGTCGGCTCCACCCGCGGGCGGGCGTGCAGAAGGGCCTGATTGTCCTCTGGCTAGGGTGTCACGACGGCCGCGTCCACCCGTGGGTGGGCGGCAGATAAGCCCGCGTTTGTCCTCTGTGTGCCGCCACGCCGGCCCACCCGCGGTGTGGGCAGGCAGAACGGGCCTGCGCGACCGTCTCTGGCTGTGTCAAGACGGGCCGCCCACCCGCGGGTGGGCGCAGTAGAAAGGCCTGCGCGTTGCCACTGGGTGTGCCGCCACTCGGCCGGCCCCACCTGTGGGTGGGCGCGGCAGAACCCGTTTGCGCGGTGTTCTGGGTGCGCAACCCACCGCTGGCCCTTTCGCGGGTGGGCGGCAGAAAGGGCCTGCTGTTGACCCTGGTGTGCCTCCGACGGGCGGCTCCACCCGCAAGTGGGCGCGCAGAAGGGCCTGGCGGGCTGCCTCTAAATGAGCCGACACGGCCGCCCACCAGCGGCTACGCGGCAGAATGGCCTGAGATGGAAACTGCGTGTCGTCACGCGCAGGCCCACCCGCGGGTGTGCGGCAGAAGGCCCCGCGATTCCGGTTGATGCATCGACAAGTCTCGACCGCGGGTGTGCAGAACTGTTTGTTTGTTGCTCTGTGCCGCCGACGTCGGCTCCACCCGCGGGTGGGCGCAGAATATTTTGTGTACGGACCCTGGGTGTCACACGTCACCCACCCCGTGGGTGGGCTCGCAGAAAGGCTCAAGTGGTTGCCTCTGGGTGTGCCGCCACGGCCGCCCACCCCGCGGGTGTGCGGCAGAACTGTTTACGCAGTGCTCTGGGTGTGCCGCCACGTCGCCCCACCCCGCTGGTGGGTGTGCGAAGCGTCCCTGCCATGTTTGCCTCTGGTGTGTAGCCACGCGCCGCCCACTGCGAGAGTGCAGAAGGACCTGCTGCTGCCTCTGGCTGGTCCGCCACCGCCACTCCACCCGCAAGCGTAAGCGTGACAGCATGGCCTGCAGTTGCCCTCTGAGTGTGCTGTGACGCCGCCCACCCCGGGTGCGTGCAGAAGCGCTCACGGGTTGCTTCTGTGTTGACGACGTCGCTCCACCCGTAAGTGGGCGTGCAGAAGGGTTTGGCAGGATGCCTCTGCGCCGCCGAGGCCGGCCCACCCGCAGGGTGGGAGTGCAGAAGTGTCTGTAATTGTATCTGGGTGTGCCGCCACGGCCGCCCACCTGTGGATGGCGCGGCAGAATTGTTCCGCGCTTGTCGATGAATGTGCCAGACGGCCGGCTCCACCCGCGGTAGCGGCAGAACTGTTTGCGCAGTGCCTCTGCGTGCCGCCACGACGGGCTCCACCTCGTGGGTGGGCGCAGAAGGGCCTGCGCTTGTCTTCTGGGTGCCGCCACGCCGGGCTTTTTCGCGGGTGGGCGCGCAGAAGGGCCTGGCGGTTGCCTCTGGGTTGACGCGAGTGACCTGCCCCGCCCGGTCCGCGCAGAACTGTTTGCTGTGCCCCTGGGTCTGCTCGCCACGTCCGTTCACCCCGGGTGGGCGTGCGAAAGATCGCCGCTCTGGATGCTCCCGCACGCCGCCCCACCCGCAAGTGAGCGGCAGCAGGGCCTCGCGGTTGCCTCTGGGTGTGCCACGGTCCGCCCACTGGGTGGGCAAAGCTGGCGCTTGCCTCTGGGTGCCGCCACCGCGCCCACGGGTGTGCGGCGAAGGCCTGGCGCTGTTGAAGAAGGTCGCTCACCCGTGGTGGGCGGCAGAAGGGCCTGATTGCCTCTTGGCTGTGCCGCTGACGGCTGCCCAATCCGCGTGGGCTGCAGAAAGGCCTGCTGTTGCCACTGGGTGTGCCGCCGACGTGCCGCCCACCGTGAGTGGGCGCAGAACGGTTTATGCGGTGCCTCTGGGTGCCGCCACGGCTGGCCCTTTCGGGTGGGCGCGCAGAAGGGCCTGCTGTTGACCTGGTGTGCTCTCGACGTCGGCCCACCGCGGGATGGGCTGCAGAAGGCCTCCGCGGTTGCCTCTAAATCGTGCCGACGGCCAGCCCACCCGGGCGGCTACGAGCATCGGGCCTGAGATGGAAACTGCAGTGTGTCGCGACGCAGGCCCACCCGCGGGTGGGCGGCAGAAGGGCCTCGCGATTCCGCTGATGGTTCCACTGCACCCGTGGTGGGCGGAAGAACTCTTTCTGTGGCTCTGGTGTCGCCGACGGCCGACTCCACCCGCGGTGGGCGCAGAATATTTTTGGCGTAGGACTCGGGTGTGCCGCTGACGGGCCGGGCCCACTCGTGGGTGGGCGCAGGAAAGGCCTGCGGCGTGCCTCTGGGTGCTGTACGCGCCGCCCACCCGTGGGTGGGCTGCAGAACTGTTTATGCGGTGCCTCTGGCGGTGCCGCTGACGCCGGCTCCACCCGCGGGTGGGCGGGGCAGCAGGGCCTGCGGTTGCCTCTGGGTGCCACACGTCGGCCGCCCACCCGCGGGTGGGTGTGCAGAAGGTCCCGCGGTTGCCTCTGGGTGTGAAGCCACGGGTCGCCCACTCGTGGTTGGGAGCAGAAGGACCTGCTGTTGCCTCTGGCTGGTCCGCCATCGCGAGCCCACCCGCGGGCTGCATGGCAGTAGGGCCTGCAGTTGCCTTCTGAGTGTGCCGCGACGCCCGCTCAATCTCGCGGTGGGCGGCAGAACTGTTTGCGCGGTGGCTCTGCGTGAGTGACGAGCGGCCCCACCCGTGGTGGGCATGCAGAAGTGTCTGGGTTGCCCCTGTGTGTGCTGCAAGGGTCGCCCATTGGTGGGTGGGCGCGCCGGCGGTCTGGGTTTGCCCCTGCGCGCGCAAACGTTGCGTTTTTTGGGTGCCGCATTGTCTTTGATTTCGTTTAAATAAACAAACTGTGATCAACAGTTCTGGAATAGAGGATGGATATACTGTGTTAATATGCATTTGGTTTGCGTCGCGGTATTGTTGCGTATTTGCTGCCAAGTGCTTCCATGTATTGTTTCCTCTCTAAGTTTGCATTTAACAGTTTTGATATGGACCTGTATTTTGTAATTCACTTTGTATCTGTACTTTTCCTTTGTATGTACACTGTTTGGCTGTGTTTTGATGAAGTGTAAATAAAAAATCATTCAATTTCCCTCAAGTTGAATCTAATGAAGATACCCTCTACTCTCCTTCTCCCCCATCCCCCGGCTCCTGTCTCTCTATCTCTGCTATGATTTATTCATTTCTTTCACCAGTCTCTTTCTTGGGTTTATCTCCTCACTTTACATTTCAGTCTATTTCTGGCTTTTGCTTTTCTGTTTTGAACTCTGTGTCTCTCTGGTTCTCTCAGTCTATCACTATATCCTTTATTTCCCTCTACCACTCTTTTCCCTGTAAGTCTGTGGCCTCTTTTTCTCCGCTTTCTCTAACTGTGGTATCTTACTATTTTCCCTTTAACCCCCTAAGTCTTTTTGCTTTCTCTGTTACCCCTGTTTCTAACTCTTCTCGCTCTCTGACGGTGTTTCTTTTTCTCTAACTCTATTTTCCTCTCCCTGCATATTGTCTCCTTTCTCTCTCTTTCTCATCTTTATTTCCCTATTTCTATTTCCCTCCTCTTTCTATCTTTCTGCCCATTGTTCCTCTTAATTTTATTCCTTTTCTCCATCTGTCTCTTTCATTTCCCTCTATTTCTTTCTCCCTCCCCCTCTGTTTCCTTTTAACTCTACTTCCTTCTAACCGTATCTCCTCTCCTTTCTTGCTCCATTTATTTCCTTTCTCTCTCCTCTCTATTTCCCTTCTCCTCTTCCTCTTTTCTTCTAACTTTCTTTCCCTTTCTAGCTTTGAGCAGCAGTAGAATCCTTCAGGCTCCCTGGGAGTAAATTCTAAAAATTAAAAACCTTTTAAACATTTAAATAAAAAAATACTCCCTCAAGAGCCAGAAAATTTCTACTGCTGCACCAGACATTTTTTCTCTCTTTTTTATATATAGTATATATAGGCCTTTAATTACCAACCCCACCCCACCAAGGAAGGAGGCCCCTGCCCCAAGAAAAAGAGGCCCCTGCCCCAAGGATCATAGGCCCCACCCCCAGGGAGGAGCCCCTGCCCCCGTGGGTGAAGCGCCCCCAGAAGAGGGTCTGCCCCTGGGTGTGGCCCTCCCCAGCGGATGTGGCTCTTCCTGGGCGTGGGGCCTATTTTCTGGTGGGCTGAACCTCTTTCCTGGGGAGTGCCCCCTCGGTGGGCAGAATCTACACGAGGGGGCGTGGGCCTACTCCCCGGTGGGCACGGCTTTTCCCTCAGGGAAGCTGCGGGTGGCTGCAGGCTTCTCCTCCGTGTGCACATTAGGGGTGATGAGAGAACAGGGCAGCCCCAGGTGTGAGCACTTTACAGTAAGCAGTCCCAGGTATTCGCAGTGACGGCATGACGAGGGGGCAGGTCCTGCTGGGGGCTCTTTAGGAGAGGGTTTCACTGCTCTCTTCGAATGGGCTGCCAAGTGGAGAGCAGTTTATCGGGGCTTCCAGGGGTTCCTCATGGAACGGAGGTGAGAGCACCCTCACAGGATCTGGGGGAGCGGCTGCCATGCAGAGCACGTGCTACAGGGAGGTGCTGAGGGACAAACCCCAGCGAGGAAGCAACTGCTGAACAGGTGAGCCCGCGGTGGCTTTGTAGTGGAACTTGTCTCTTTTCCTTGTCACTTTTATCTGTCCATGTCTTCCTGGTGCCCCCAGAAAACAATGGGGGCAGGAGGACACAAGAAATTTAAATTGCAGAGAGTGACCCCTCTTCCGCTATTGTGTGTGTTTAAACTGCGGGAACCAGCCCTCCACCTGTGGATTTTGGCGGGGACGGACAGAGGCGCAGCGGTGCTGAACAGTGCCGAGCCGAAGCTGCGCCGAGCGGGCGCATCGGAGCCGAGCCCGCTCAGCCGCCAGTTCTCCGCGAGGGGACTCGAGGCCAGCGGGGCTGCCTGGACCTGGTGCCGCTCCAGCTGGGCGAGCAGCGGCAGGCGCTGGGTCCTCTCGCTCGAGGAGCCGCCTGAGGAGCGGCGCCTCTGGGCCCGCTTCCCGCCGGGCGCCCCGCCTCCGCCCGCGCTGCCGGGCCTCGCGCCGCCTCGGCCGCTGGCCCGCCTCGCTTCGGGCGCCTCGCTCCCCGCCTCCCGCCTGGCACCGCCTCGCCTCGCCGCGCCGCCTCCCGCCTCGCCCGGCGTGCCTCGCCGCCGGGCGCTGGCTCCCGCTCGCTCTGCCCGGCGCCGCCCGCCCCTGCCCGCGCCGGTTTCCCGCCGGCTGCCCGCCAGCCTGGCGCCGGGCTCCCGCCTGCCGCGCTGCTCCCCGGCCTCCTCGTCCTGCTCTCCTCGCTCAGCACGGCGTCGGCTCACTGGGCCAGCGTCAGCTGCCCTCGCCTGGCGCCGACATGCTGAAGTGCGCCAGCTCAGGCTGCTGTAGTGTCCGCTGCTGCAGCGGCTACCCCCGCGACCAGGATGGGCGCCGCCCCGAGCGAAGTCCCCGCATGCGGCAAGGGATGCTTGTAGGGCTCGGCCAGATCGGCGCTGTAAAAGTTTTTTCATGGAAGGGAAGAAAGGGGAAAAGGTGGCAGGACGGGTAGCCTCGCTTTGTTTCTGTGGACTCTGTCCTGGGACAGCTGCAGAACACTTCGGTTTCAAATAATGCTGCCCCAATCCAGTGAACTTGAATCTTTTTAGACACTTTTGGATCCTTCTGATCCATTACTCTGCAAGCTGTGGGCTCAGAAACACTTGCTCCTTCTGGATGGGTTTTTTACACACATACAAATCTCGCTTTCTTAGAGAAGCCATCAGGTGTAATGAAAACTTATGGAAAGTGGGTGGGTGGCACACCAGCTGCCAGTAGGTCTTGGGCTTTTTCTTCTTTCTTTTAACCTGTTCTTTTAGAGGGGTTCTTCAGCTGGAAAAATGGAATGGGGTGGGAGTCGCTTCCATTTTTTGAAGTGATTGCTGTGGATTTTGCATGTCAAGTGACACCTCACCAAAAATAGGATTGGAAGAACTGAGCTCAGGACTCCTGCACTTAATTCTTTAATGTGTTTGTGCGGGTGCAGGAAATGCCAAGTGCCAAAGCACCTCGTGGTCTCTAACATTAAGCCGCAGCACCTTTATGCCAAGTGCTCGATGTGGGGTTTTTCACGCCAGTTTTATGGTCTAAAGGCTTTCTTTGTGCCCTAAAGCCGCAAGGAACCTGCCAGAAACAGGCCTTCATTGGCGTGAAGCTGGGATTTTCATTTGCTCTGGATTCTTCTCTCCAATCTTTTTGAGTTCTTCTGCCAGACTGGGGCTGTGACCCCTGAGCTATGAGGGTCTGTTGCCTTGCTAAATTGGAATGAAATTGGCCAAGTCCATCAGGAGAGCAAACCATCCCAAGATCTGCTTGGCCAAAGACGAACCGTGAAGATGTCCATACTAGCAGTGGGTGCGGAGCGCCGATACTATTATTGTGTGTCCTTCCTGCTTTCTACCTGGGCTGGAAGGATGGGCATGGCTGGCCTGTATTTACCATATGAAAATGATGTTACTAAATTTGTCCATAAAAGTTCTGATTGTTACTATATACATACCATTTTCTGACAGAAAACATTATCATTTTGCCTTTCCCACGTTGTTTTTAGGTGCTGCCTCCCAGATGGACATCTGTCGCCTCAGACATCGATTGCCTAGGAGGAAGGAGAGGGCTTTGCCACACCTGCACAGCTCAGGTGGATGTGGGCAGAATCGCGCGGCCTTTGGACAAGGCACTTACTAGCCAGTTCATGCTTGGAGCGCTCTCCAAACCATTCTCTCTGTCAGGGTTTTGAGATTCTCTTTGAATTTCTGTAAATCGCAGCACCCCGCTGCGGTCCCTCATGCAAAGTCCAGTGGTAAAGGATTGGAATAACTGACAAGCAGGGTCTGGGATGAAAATGGTTGTTAAAATTTTAAGCAAAGAATGCAATAAGAAAAAATCGAGCATCCTTTTTAAAGTCTGGAAATAGTTTGGAATAAAAATGCTGGGAAAAAGGCACTTTTTTGTATTTGAATCGGTGTAACCGGCAAAATCTTATAGTGAGCAATCAGAGCAGAAATGTGGAAAGCCGGATTCTTTGGACTTCTGCAGGGAACTTCATTTTCTCCTGCCTGCCTTTCAGGACAGGAAAAATCATTACACTGCTCCCATCTTTGCCAAAAGCTGTGGTGTTTGAGCACAGCCAAAGCCAAGAGGCTTTGCAGCATCAGGGTCTGGCTCCAGAAAGCGGTCCTGCCTCATGCTGTTGGGTATGCTCGGGAGGATGCTGGGGTCCTCTCCCTTCCTATCACTGGGAGTGGCTCCCAGGGAATCTCGTGAAATGCCAGCCTCCTGGCGCTCAGGGATGCAAGGACTGAGGGACTACGCTTTACCTGGCTTTCCAGCAAGAGGAAATGTGCCAGAGCCGTGGTCCCATCAGGCTGCATTCTCCTCTTGAGGACAGAGAGTCTGGGCGAGGGCGTAGATCGCCACGGAGCGCTCGGAAGAGCATTCCAGGAACAGGGAGCTCGGAATTTCAGGTGTCACTGAACCATTGCCTGTAGGTCTGTCTCGGCTTCTGTCTCTGACCAATGGGATTTGTGCTGGAGAGAGAGGTGCTAGTTTCAGGAACATCAAAGGTGGAGTAAATCCTCTTCTGGGGATGTGCAGCAAAGGACTGAATAGGTATGGAAGGAGAGTATGTATGAAACTCTATAGCCATTTCTCCCAAAATTAAGATGGAGCAGCGATGGGGGTGGCTGGGTTTGGCTTCGGGCCTGTTATTCTTTTCGTGCACTTTTTAATTGTTGTACAATTTTACTGTCCAGTATCTTTCTAACAAGCTGTCACGAAATTTTAGCTTGAGCGACTAGAACATGGGTCCATTCACTGCAAAAATTTGCCAAGGCTGGAGGATTGTGTGTGATGTGGCTGCCCCAGGAAAAGGTTACTTATTAATACTGTGTCAGGATTTCCCCAGTGACTCTATGGCTGCGAAGCTCACGCGACTCACCAGGATAACTGGAAATTATTTCAGTATCATTAGGAAATTTTAGGAAAAATCCAGCTAGTACCGTCACTGCTCTTAACCTGACGCAGTTTTGCCCAGTTAGGAACTGCACCGAGGTGAGGCAGGGAAATGGCATCAGGAACAGCTGTAAATCCAAAGGCAGAAAGAGAAGACGCATCAGCAAAGGAAAGATTCTCACAAAGCATATCTGTGGTGTAATTAATAATAATTTCTGATTCCCCAGTGAGAACACTCCAACTCACAGTCATTCAGGCCTGACAGCTGCACCGTGAGAGCTCAGCACACATCTGCAGAGCCAAGGCCAGCATCTGAAAGAAGAAAAACAGAAGAAAAAGGTGACTTTACTTTACAGTTCTGTTCTTTCAGGTTCCTAAAGCCCCAGGCAACATCTGCCTCTCAATTTTGGTTGGGTGAATCACAGGCAGTGTGGGCACAGGGCTGGTGTCACCATTCATTTAGCTGAAAACCCAGGGTAATTTAGGAGGGACACTTCGTAATTGTTTCCATGAGGGACGCAGCGTCAAGGAGTGAGGTGGCATTTCTTCGAGAGGATTGCTGGAGGGGAATCGGCAGCAGCTCGGCAGGAGGATTTCCACAGGAACCGAGGGCCCCCGGCAGCACAAAATATCTCCTTTAAAGCCATATCAGGAATCTGGGAGGGTGGAGGTGTTTTTCACAGGAAAGGGACACGTTCTTATCCACGGCCCTGGGGCTGGCACCGGGCTTCCTCGGGCTTCGGGTCAAATGCCTAACAGATCAGGATTTCTCCTGCAGCCGCTAAACTTCAAACGCCACCTTAGGAACCTTTTGGCTGCATTTGGTATTTGACAAATGCCTTCTGCAAACTGGTGGTATAAGATAATTGG